>JBBPBX010039212.1:0-30001 GCA_038048925.1 Garcialebias charrua
TCCTAGTAGCAAACCATGACAACGAGCCGAAACGGGAAGCGGCCGCGCGCTACCGGCACTACACGTGAGTACCGTTGTGTCCGCCCACCGGTGGGAACAGCTGTTCCGCGGGGGGGTTTCGGCGAACATTTATCGCGGCTATCCGTAGGGGGAACGTCGCCATAATTTTATATGGTTTTATATGTGTATAGAGTTGTTATTGGTGTGTATGCCGATGTTTTATTAATTGTATTTAGTCATTTGTGTTCGTGTCTTTCCCGCTAACCGGAAGTGCGCCGTCTGTGTAATGACTGCGGAGGTGCTGGAACGGAAGCCCGTGGCATATAGGCTATTGATCAGATTTAATTCTTCTTCTGCCGCCTTTCATTTTATAGGTATTTTATATTTTTTTCTCTTGAAATTTGTATTGTTTTTAATGGAAATGAAATGAATAAATAAATAAATAAATAAACAAACAAACAAGATCAACAACATCAGGTCAGGACTCTGCGGTCTACACACATCTCCAGCCCAGCAGCCACTCTTTCAGGGATGAAGATGTTCACATCCTTGATAGAGAGGAACGATGGTTTGAGAGAGGAGTAAAGGAGGCCATCTTTGTGAAAAGAAACCGTCCATCATTAAACAGAGGGTGGAGGCCTCCGGGTTCAACTGTCCCCCTCTTACAATGCTGTTATTGCTAGTATCACTCAGCCCTCTGTGAATAGCAAACAACCATCAGGGGACATTTCCAGCTCGGAGACCAAAAACAATGACATTTTATCAAGATGAAATTAAAAACAGGGACAGTTACAGTTTCATTTATTTTTACATATTTATTCATGTTTAGACAATAAAAATCCAATATAACAGCAGGAATGTGTCTCTCCACACTGTTAACATTTCCTAAGAGTAATAAAATTAATAAAGTAATAGTAGTAATAATAGCGTACTAAAACTGGGGAGGAGAGTCAAGGGTATAGTGAGCATGCATACTTTGTGAGTGAATGACATGTATGTACTTTCAGTGGTGTGTATAAGTACCGGTACACTGTGCATGGTTACATAGCTGATGTGTATTTATATTGTGTGTGTGTGTGTGTGTGTGTGTGAGGTGAGTGAAGGTCAGGTAGTCCACTGACATGAGCTCATCTCTGGTTCTGCGAGGCCTCCTCTGTCTGAAGAGATGGTGGTCATGGAGGTCTGGAACAGAAGAAGAGCAGAAAAGGTTACGCACCAAACACAATAATAGTAAACAGAAATCTTCCAAACCATCGCGTGCGCTGCGAAAATAAATTATAAATAAATCGAATTTTATCTCAAACAACTCCAACAGCAATCAGTTTGTAAATGAACACCAAATAATTACTTTCTGTAGGTTTCAAGAAAATCAGCGGTGTGGTTTATGAGCTATTTAGACAAATAGTAGCAGGAAAATAACCGAAGCTGACGCGACACGTTTACGTCTATAAAACATCGAATTGTATCTCAAATAACTCCAACAGCTAATAGTTTGTAAATGAACACCAAATAATTACTTTCTGTGGGTTTCAAGAAAATCTGCAGTGTGGTTTATGTGCTATTTAGACAAATAGTAGCAGGAAAATAACCGAAGCTAACGCGACAAGTTTACGTCTATAAAACATTGATTTTTTTTATCTCAAACATCTCATAAAGCTAGTCAGTTGTAAATGTCCATACAGTGATTACTTTCTGTAAGTTTGATAAAAATATGTCCTGTGGTTCTTGACTTATCTTGCTAACAAACACAGCAAAAAGTAGTTACCTCCAGAGCAGGAGGCCGGGCAGCGACAGAGTCAGTTCGACCAGTGGAGGCTGCCTTCAGACACATGAGGTGGGAATGGTCGGTGTACCCTAGCGGACAAAAGTGGTACTGCACCATTTTTTGCCTAAATGAAAAACGGTCATATCTGAGCCAAAAATTGATCTAAAAATATGGGATAAAATCCATAAACAGGTCTTACCTCTCTATAGGTCGCAGGGCATGCAAATTAGGCAAAAAACTGTGAGCTATAGTCTGGAAAATACGGTACATGAACCTGACACTTAGCACAGAGGAAGAACTTCTGTCCTCTCAACTCGAACCAGCCGTAACATCTCACCAGTACTAGGGATGGGGCCGATCCGGTATCGGCCTTTGATACCAGCATAATTTACGTATCGGATTTTCCGATCTGACCTACCGATATTTCTGATCCATGATGCATGTTTTCTTCAAACTATGGAATGGATTTGCTGAACGGAGGATCAGTGTCTAAATCACTTTTCAATTGATCGAGTGTCCAATAACTGTATAGGATGTATAATAACCCTTCGATTGCTTTAATACATTAATGTTCTAACAATAGGTTGTGTTTGTTCGCTGCTAAAGCCTCGGATATAGTTGACGCGTCGCATAGGGCGCGCGGCCAAAGTGACGCATTCGCGAAGTCCCCGCCCCCGCGCTTTGGCCAGCGCGTTGGTTTCGCGCGTGGTCGTGCACCTCCCAGATTTTGAAGCTCCGCAAGCCTAGCGCGCGCGCCGAATTGATTGACAGGTCGGGTAGGGACCTCCCGACAGCCTTCACGCCAGAGCCTGCAGCTGTCTGCGCCGCTGTGGTCGTGGAAACGGCGTCGCGACGCATGGAGGAATGTTTTTTATGTGATTCAAATGTTTTAAATTCCCCGAGCGAGCGGAAAGCCATTTGTTTTTGTTGTGTGATTTCAAACAGTTCTTCTTCTACGGTAGATTTCTTCTTCTACACCCTTTCTTGCAACATATGCACAGGTTTTAGAGGTACTGCCACCTGCTGGTCAGTAAAAGAACAGCACTTTGCCATGCGCTGCCGTGCCACACTATAAACGCATGCACAGTGCGCGCGCTCCAGCTTGCGGACCAAAGCGCGACTATATCCGAGGCTTAACACACTAACCGAGATAGCTGCTTCACTAGCCGAGATACAGGAGCAAACACACGTAGCTATTTATGTATTTTTAAATTATGTCTGCGCGATCAAGTAGCATCAGTCAGTTTTTTTATTCGGGGAGGGTTTATTAATGAGAGTTTTGGATGATTTACTGTCTTAAAATGATAGATCTCAGACGTGATCGGGACTCTGTTAGCTTAGCCCAAGAACAAAGAAGCCACATCACGAAGCTATCCTCACTTAGCTACTGTGTATGAAATAAACCGTGTCTAAATCACTTTTCAATTGATCGAGTGTCCAATAACTGTATATAGGATGAATAATAACCCTTCGATTGCTTTAATACATTCATGTACTAACAAAGGTTGTGTTTGTTCGACATGCTCCGCCATTATTATTTACATGCGTGTTGAGCAGCGGCTACCCATGGGTACGTCACAATGATGTTTTGCGGAAGTGCGCTGATTTTTAGGGGCGTGTCCCAGAGACAAAACTACCATAACTTGGAATGAAATTTTAATATTTTTATAATTTATTTTGCAAAAACGAACAGAGCTGAATGATATATATGTTGTGACAAATATGCAAATTTCCAACATCATGTCACAATACCTTTAAACTGCGGTCAAATTAGTTTTACGTTGGACATTCGAGCTCCGGGGCTTCAGCGGGACGCCACTCTCGCTGAACCGAAACACAGGTATCCCGACATGGCCAGCTGCGTTCAGTCCGACCCGGCCATCCATGTCCCCGTTTCGGTGGAGGGACAGGCTGAGAGCAGCTGACCAAAATCAAATCAAATGAAAGAGACAAAACAAAACAAATTCATCAAAAAGAAAACATTGAATGAAAAGAGTGCAGAAAGAAGAAAAAATCTTATATCGCCCTCTTATTTAAAAGAATATATAAAATAACTTTAAACAAATAATCACTTAAATTAATCACTTTATCCACTTTAAAGCTAGGAATAATAAATAAAATAAAAACTCATTTTTGTCAGGATTTACACAGGACAGAACGAATCCAGTTGTGCAGGCAGGGACTCAGACTCAGAGGTACAAAATAAACACTTTAATAATCATAAATCAAAGAGTTGGCATGGCAGCAAAACTTACATTTCAACAGAACCATCAGGACGGGACAAAGACAAGACTAGGCTGTACCTAACAACGACGCGACAATCACTGAGACACAGAACAGGGCTTATATACACACAGACAAGACGAGACGATATCAAACACCTGAGGACAATTAACGAAGACACAGAATAGGAACGGGAAGCTAAACTGAGTCTTTGAGTAATGTCTGAACTAGGGAAACTAACACTACAACTAACTGACAAGACTGGGAAACTAAACCGAAACATGAAAGTGACAGAACTGGAGTTTAAACTAAGGGTGAATAAACATGACTACACTGGAAGGGAAACTAATAAACTAACAGACTAGGAACTGACTACAGGATGACAAAACTGGAGGTTAACCTAAGAGTGAATAAACATGAGACTGAACTGGAAGGGAAACTAATAAACTAACAGACTAGGAACTGACTAACAGGACAACATCACTAACAGACTATGCCGCCCCTCAGGCAGGGGCTGGTCAGGTCGTTGGCCGGTCAGGCGGGCAGCAGGAAGGTAGTCCACCACCAGGAGCCTCCGTCGGTGACGAGGCCTCAGGAAAGTCGAAGACGAGGGTGGAACCCCCCAAGGTCCACCCAGAACAGGAGCCCCCACAGGCGTCGCTGTGACGCCAAGCCACGAGACGTCGAACGGCGTTGAGTCGGGAGACGAGACGTCGTGGGAACCATCGAGCGTCGACAGGTCGTGGGAACCATCGAGCGTCGACAGGTCGTGGGAACCATCGAGCGTCGACAGGTCGTGGGAACCCTCTATCGTTAAGACGTCGTGGGATCCATCGAGCGTTGAGACGTCGGCAGGCGTAGAGACGGGAGACGAGGCGTCGTGGGAACCCTCGATCGTTGAGACGTTGTGGGATCCATCGAGCGTTGAGACGTCTGGCATGGGGACGTCTGGCAAAGAGACATCGTCGGAGACGTCTGGCGAAGAGACGTCGGCGGGGACGTCTGACGAAGAGACGTCGGCGGGGACATCTGGCAAAGAGACGTCGGCGTGGACGTCTGGCGAAGAGACGTCGGCGGGGACGTCTGGCGAAGAGACGGAGACGAGAGTCGAGGAGACGTCGGGTGAGGAGACGTCTGGGGCGCTGGGACCCTCTGTAGCTGGCTGTAAGACCTCTGGGCAGCCGAAGATGTGAGGGGCATCCTCCAGGACCCCTTTGGAACAGGATACGGGAGGGGCGTCTTCCAGGACCCCCTCGGAACAGGATACGGGAGGGGCGTCCTCCAGGACCCCCTCGGAACATGATACGGGAGGGACATCCTCCAGGACCCCCTCGGAACAGGATAAAGGAGGGGGTCCCTCCTGGGACCCCTCAAGACAGGATACGTGAGGGGCGTACTCCTGGACCCCCTTGGAACAGGATAAATGAGGGGCATCCTCCAGGACCCCCTCGAAACAGGATACGTGAGCGGCATCCTCCTGGACCCCCTCGGAACAGGATACGTGAGGGGCGTCCTCTTGGACCCCCTTAAAACAGGACATGTGAGGGGCATCCTCCAGGACCCCCTTGGAACAGGATACGTGAGGGGTTCCCTCCAGGGACCCCTCGAGACAGGAAACATGAGGGGCTCCCTCCAGGGACCCCTCGAGACAGCAGTAGATATGGGTGGCACCCTCCAGGGCCCACCCAAAACAGGTAACGTGAGGGGTTCCCTCCAGGGACCCCTCGGAACAGGAAACACGAGGGGCTCCCCCCAGGGACCCCTCTAGAGACTCTGGAACTGCAGCAGGTTCTGGAGCTACAGCAGGTTCTAGAGATGCAGCAGGTTCTGGAGATGCAGCAGGTTCTGGAGCTGCAGCAGGTTCTGGAGCTACAGCAGGTTCTGGAGCTACAGCAGGTTCTAGAGATGCAGCAGGTTCTGGAGATGCAGCAGGTTCTGGAGCTGCGGCAGGTTCTGGAGCTACAGCAGGTTCTGGAGCTGCAGCAGGTTCTGGAGCTACAGCAGGTTCTGGAGCTACAGCAGATTCTGGAGCTACAGCAGGCTCTGGAGCTACAGCAGGTGCTGGAGCTGCAGCAGGTTCTGGAGCTACAGCAGGTTCTGGAGCTGCAGCAGGTTCTGGAGCTACAGCAGGTTCTGGAGCTACAGCAAGTTCTGGAGCTACAGCAGGTTGGGTAACAGGGACCAGTTCAGAATCTAAGACAGAGTTGTCGGATACTGGTGATTGAATCGGTTCAATGGTGGTTAATTTCAGAGTAGTCCTTATTTTAAACAGAAGCCGCTGATATTCAGGGATCTGGATGAGACCAGGAAAAGACAACAGATATTTTTCTGCAAGAGAAAACAAAACACTCTGGCAGTCCTGGTTGTCTAAAGCAGAAGAAATTAATCTTTGCAGATTTTGGTTTATGTGGAGGAGGTCACTGTTTTTGAGCTGTGATGCGTGGGTCCCAGTTTCACCGGAATGAGCAGAGACGGACACCTCCACCGTGGGTCCACACATCGAGAGCGTCTCTACGTTCTGTCCTGTGTAAATCCTGACAGTTACGACGCGACCGTGGAGCGTTTGTTTCCACTCTCACCGGAAACCTGGGAGATGAGGCCATGGAACTCGCTACCCCTGGAGCGCTGGAGTCGTGCCTAAAATACTCGGACTCGCTGGACCGGGTCTGATCAGCTGACCAAGACGGAGATGCAGGTGAACTCTTCCGGTTCTTCTTTTTACCGCTTTTACGGCGGCGTGGAGACTGGGGAAAAAGAGGAATACACAAATCGTCCTCGTCCTCTCCGGACGTCCATCCGGAAATGGCGAGCGGAACCGGAACGTGAGACAAACAGGGAAAAGACGTCGAGCGGTTCTCACGGGGCTGAACCCGTCCCTCCTCCTCGAGAACCCGGAGGGGAGAAGCCATATTCTCCACCCCCCGGCTGAAGTCCTCTTGGGCCGGCGTGGGAACGGTCCGGAAACCACCGCAACGAAACACGGTCCCCTCCATCCACTTGGACATGAGAGGTAGGTGTTTTTAAATTCTCTAAGGAGAACCCTGCCCGCTGGATTCTAAATATGGTCGCGTCGTAACTGTCAGGATTTACACAGGACAGAACGAATCCAGTTGTGCAGGCAGGGACTCAGACTCAGAGGTACAAAATAAACACTTTAATCATCATAAATCAAAGAGCTGGCATGGCAGCAAAACTTACATTTCAACAGAACCATCAGGACGGGACCAAGACAAGACTAGGCTGTACCTAACGACGACGCGACAATCACTGAGACACAGAACAGGGCTTATATACACACAGACAAGACGAGACGATATCAAACACCTGAGGACAATTAACAAAGACACAGAGCAGGAACGGGAAGCTAAACTGAGTCTTTGAGTAATGTCTGAACTTTTGCTTTGGTTCAGATGATGAGCAGAAAATGACTGAATAGTAAGTTTTCACAACTTACAACTTTAATATGCCAGTTGTCACAAACTACAAACAACCCTGAACTGGTTAAATACAAAACCACATGTTAGGGTTTGAAACTAGAATATGATGCTTCCATCACAAAATAAAATCACTGAATAGCTATTGTTGCCTGGACTTCAACACAAACTTCCCTGCAACACGCTTGCAGCAACTTCATTTTTTCTCTTCCCTTGTTTCTTCACCTGGTTTGGGGGGCCCCAGCTCCATTTCTTCTACAGCCGCCCCTGCTTTCTCCTACACCAGCTCCTTTGCCTCCGTTCCTGCACTTTTTATTTCTCCATTCACCTCCACCTCCACTTTCTCTTCCTTATCACCAGCGGTGGGTGGGGGACCGGCTGCGCGCACCCCCCCCCCCCCGGCAGCGGGAGGGGACCGGCCGCACACACCCCCTCCCTCCCCCGCCGGCAGCGGGAGGGGACCGGCCGCGCTGAAGCGAATAAAAGATAAAATCATCCAGTTTTACATGAAACCTAACAAGAACAGTTTTCTCCTTTGTGAGACAACGTGTTTGAGACTATCCGTTCACAAAAAAAACCTTAGGGGGTGGGTCCGGAGGCTCTGGGGGCCCCTAAAATTCCGGGGCCCCGGGCTCAAGCCCCTGCAAGCCCCTGCATAAATCCGGCCCTGACATTACCCCTGTTTTATTTACTCTCCACTGGCTTCCAGTCAATTTTAGAATGAAATTTAAAATGTTATTATTCACTTTTAAAGCTCTGAATGGTCTTGCCCCACTATATTTGACTGATCTTGTAACTGTCCGTGAATATAGCAGAACACTGAGAGCATCTAATACATTTCTCCTGTCTGTCCCAAAGACCAACTACAAACGATGAGGTGACCGGGCTTTTTCTGTTGTTGGACCCAGACTCTGGAACCAGCTACCTCAGGACTTGTGCTCCATCACTGATATGGAGATTTTTTAAATTTAATCTTAAAACCTTTTTAATCAGGCAGGCTTTTTATACCTAGTACAGTAGTTCTTTGACAATCTTGCTATGTTTTGTTTTTAATTTTTAACTGGCTGTTTTTAAATTTTTAATAGTTTGTTTTTTACTTCTGTATTGTTCAGCACTTTGTGCACCTTCTGGCTGCTGAAAAGGGCTCGATAAATAAAGTTTGATTGATTGATTGATTGATCCCTAACCAGTGCACAGACACTGTCATCACTCAACACATTACCAGTCAAACCACTTCATCAGTTCATCACTCGAACTTTAATTGTAAATATTTGACATCATAAACATGAGACAGATAAACTTCACCCTGATGCATGCTCAATAATCCAGGTAGAAAAATCTAAAAAAAAAAAGCTAAGTCTGGTCCTCTGGACATTCAAAAAACAAAACAAAAAATAAAAAAACTGTAGAAACGTTTCGTCTTTCGTCCGAAAGACGAAACGTTTCTACAGTTTTATTTTTTGTTTTGTTTTTTGAATGTCCAGAGGACCAGACTTAGCTTTTTTAGATTCACAATATTTTATTACAAACCCAAGCCTAAAAGTCTATGTGTAACGGATGGCATCAATGAGTCTCATTCGACCAGGTTTCAATGAAATCTTTATTCTGGGGGAGAAGAGTAAAACACATCAAGCTCCTCTCCAACTCACTCTCCCTGCACTCCAGCCCACAGCAGTGCAGAACAACGCTGAGGGAAAAGTAGAAGGCGGAGAAGCTATGAGGGCTGGACAGAGCTACGGAAGCCCAGGAGACACAAACGAGGCAGAGTGCAGAAAGGTGAACCCCCCGCAGGCAAAATCAACAAATAAAAATAACGGAATAAGATAAATTTCACAAATTCTCAATATAAAATGAATTCGAAATATATATATATATATATAATTTTTTTTTTTTTTTTACAAAAACAAAAAGCACATTTGTAACTCTGTTACATATGTTCACAATTCAATTCACTTCAGTTTATTTATACAGCTCCAAGTCATCTGAACAGAAACATTCATATATTAAAATAAGTTAACACTATTTATCTGAGGAGCCAGCAGATTGATTTGAGTTTTAATAGATTAGCAAAAGAACTCATAACTTGCTCTGAAAATATAAACTAAAGCTCACCAATCAATTCTAAAACACTGGATGAACCCTTGCACGTGCACCCTCATGCTGTATTCAACGTGTCAAGTACCAGTTTAACTGAGCCTGAAGACAGTTCATCATCCTGTCATCATTTCTCGAGCTGCAGTTACTCCCTGTTGATCTGTTTGTTCATACAACTTGGATGGATCTTCATCTTTAGTAAAACTAAACACATCTCAGCTCTATTTTCTTTACCTGTTCACAGCTGACAACACTAGAAACATTTCCTGCTGTGAACCAAGGCAGGATCAGACCAGTTCAAACTAAAGAAGTCCGTTCATCACAGGAGAGCTCCCCGTCAGTGTTGACAAACTCAGGCTGCGCTCCTTCTTCTTCTTCTGTTTTAAAGACAGCGAGTGATGGCTCTTCTTCTTCTCCTCAGATCGACCAGCTGATGAAATAACAGCGGTTGTTGCGCACAACTGCACCCGGCTACTGTAATAATAACATTCTACATGCAATTTTTTTTTCTTATTCATTAAACACTCAAATCAGGGACAGCTTTAGCTGGGGACAGGTCGTCCAAAACGGGGGCATCTGGTCACCCTACCATCAGGAAACTTTGCCTTATAATCTCATGCAGAGCTCGGGATAGAGGCAAATGAGTCAGTGTACCTTTCGTTCAATTGTTTTTTCATTTAGAATCAAAAATCAAAAAATGAAAAAACAACTTGTCATTTCATTATTCATTTTGATGTGGGATTCAACAAATACAATACATCATGGTTTTCTGCATTTTTTTACTTTAACCTCACATCAAAAATCAAACTTTGGAAAACTGTCCTGCGGACTTATTTGATTTTGATTTTTGTTTTCTAAAAACTGTGTCAAACTAGTACAGCTGTTTTACGGATACACAACAATAGTGGAAATAGATTTTCTAAAGTCAGTGAGTGGCTCTGACCGTCTGGTTTGTCTGTGTTATTACCTGTAAACTTCCTCAAAGATCATCAGGTTGTTGTTTTTTATTGGTATGGTGGCATTTGAAACAGTTTTGCTGCTGTACCCATCCACAGCCAAAACATGGGCCACACCGAACATGCCAAGCTTCTCATTCTGATCCAGATGTTTATTACCCATATAACTCAGCATGATAAGGGGCAGATTTAGATTCTGAGCACCCTTAATAAAGAAAAAAAATTATTATTCCTTTTTTAAATGTTTTTTTATTTTATTTTTATTAATCCTAACCTGTGAGGACTAAGGGCGATATGGTGGTGCAAAAATATTAATTTAATCATTTTTTTATTTTTTTTATCTTTCAACAATATGAGTGATGGGAGGCTTATGTTGTATATACAGTGAAGTAGGCTATTATAAATTAAGTATACACCCAGTGCTCACTTGTCTAGCGGTGTCTGAGAATGAGCGTGTAGTCCACTATTGCATCAGGTTACCATGGTAATGGTAAACAGACCACAGCGGTCTGTGAAGATTAACAGGAAGCAATAGGCCTACTCAAAACTCAGTTTGATCACCAGCTGCCACAAATGTTAACGATTACTCGCACCAACAAAGTTCATGCTCATTTATCCAGGTATCTATCAAATCCAATAATTCTCAGTCAGGTCATCTGGACAGTTTCTTTTTTATTGAGACGTTTCGCCCTCTATCCGGAGGGCTTCATCAGCACCACTTGATATTCATGATTTGGCTGATGAACCTGTTTCGAGACTTGTCCTATACTCGCCGTTCTCCTGCCCACACACTCCCATCGACAACAAATATCCTGTCATAAACTTGCGCCTGTAGGATGGGCCTGTCTGATGGGCCCATCTGATGAGGAAAACTATGTTAAAAATGGAAGCTAAATCATTATACCCAAAATAAATATACATGTAACCTCATAATTGAGCCAAGCACAGCCATCTCCAACTCTGCGTCCGAAACGTTCCTTTTGTGTTTCAGGTTGTGCTGTGCATGCACTCTTCTGACGCTCATTTCCAAGCTCTGTTGGATCCACATCGGTTGCAGTGTAAAGGAAAATTAATCTCTGTGTGTGTGTCTTGCCTGTCTTAAACAACTCTTTGATTAATGTCAAGTGTGTTTCCAACGAGGCCATGGGGTCAATATGCAGGCAAAACACACACACACACACTGGTTTGTTTTTCTATCTTTGTGGGGCCATTGCATTGACTTCCATTCATTTTTCATTCAATTCTATAGCCTAACCCTGACCTTTACCCTAAACCTAACCATTACCAATACATACCTAACCCTAAACTTAACACATCCTCAATTCACACCTTAGTCCTAAACCTAACCCCTAACCCACC
The DNA here is from genome assembly GCA_038048925.1 of Garcialebias charrua. Lineage (NCBI taxonomy): Eukaryota > Metazoa > Chordata > Actinopteri > Cyprinodontiformes > Rivulidae > Garcialebias > Garcialebias charrua. The sequence goes on from JBBPBX010039212.1 coordinate 11,832, forward strand.
AACGGGACTTCTTCTTATGGGGCCCGGGCTTTGGGCCCCATAAGAACCAGTTGGGCCTCACAATTTGGTAAAACTCAGAAAACTGGGCCTTACAACGTAACATAAACAAGGACACACACACACACACACAGGAAAACAAATGTCCAAGTCACACATTTGATAGAAAACAAAAATCCAAATCAAATAAGTCCACAGGACAGTTTTCCAAAGTTTGATTTTTGATTTGAGGTTAAAGTAAAAAATGCAGAAAACAATGATGTATTGTATTTGTTGAATCCCACATAAAAATGAATAATGAAATGACAAGTTGTTTCTTCATTTTTTGATTTTTGATTCTCTATGAAAAAACAATTGAACGAAAGGTACACTGACCCACAAACAGCAGTTTGACTGTCGCCTTTCGTTGTCAATCATCAATAAATCACATTTCCAAAAATATATCCTGTTAATACCATTGTTTCACATCTGTACAGGTACATTATGAGCAGGTCATGTCTTTACAGTAACTGCTTGTTTTATTTTTATTTTTGCATCTACATGCATTCACATGTTGCACAGTGTGTGTACTGGAAGAACCCCAACAATGTTCTGGAGGTGTGTTGTACCACAGAGAGCAACTTCTGTGCTTTCTTTATCCTGAGCGATCTACAAAGCTATCGTGAACGGTTCTTTCTGCATTACGCACAGTTAAACCCTCAGAGCATCACACTCAGACATTACAGTGTCAAACAAATTACATTCACAACCCTCCCTGTTGTGTATAAACACCAGAAGTGAACGGATTAAAATCACTTTGTACATTTTCTATTATACAATGGCAAATAAATAAATAAATGACCAGTGACTGGAAGAAGCTCATATTATTGCATGTTCCTGCAAAGTGCGCTCATGCTCTACATATGCATAGCTAACATGTTGCAAATGTATTTATTCTGAAACATTTTCTTCATAAACACAATAGTTTTTAACGTGTTAACGCTGTAATGGCTGTTGATAACTCCATGTTTAAGTTGGTACACACCCCGTCTATTCTGCCAGGAAGGAAAACTCCTGGACTATAGCCAGATTTTTATTTTATATACTACATATATATATACATAATAGCAGCTAACCAAGCAGCAGCAATGACAATGTGCTCAGCTACAGTCCTTTAGTGATAAGCAAAATATTGTAGCGGTGTCAGAAATAAAATGGTATATTTATTGTGGTCCGCTGTACATACATGTCATCATGTATGTGTTTATGCTTCCCATATGGCCACAGGGAGCAGCTGTTCCCTGAAATTTGTTTTTGTGGAAGATGAAAAGATTGTGGAAGTACAGATTTTTTTAAATTGTAATTCTGTCACGAGCGAGTCAAACACTCTGCAGCACCAAGCTGATGGCAGCTTGACTGTGAAATGAGTTCAATCAATCGTCCCTGGAACAATGTTCACAGCCAGCTCACAGTCTGAAGTACTGTGTCTTCAAATGATCACATTCTCTCTGCTGAAGCCCCAGGGTTTGGAACATGTTGTAAATCTGAGCACATTACTTGGAAAAAGCTGCTGTCTATTGACACTGTGGCAATTCTGAACCACTTACAGGAGCCATTCTGTGTAGGTAATGCACCAGTACAGGCTGTGGTACTGCAAAAAGCAAATATACCTTTTACAATCCTTTAATGTGTCATTTTAAAGCATAAAGCTTCATGCTTGTCAGCACGTTCTGTCTGCAGTTACCGTATCTTTTGGACTATACGGTGCACCGGATTTTAAGGCGCATGAAGCGAAACGAGTTCAATTTGACAGATATTTTACCGCCGTGTACCACATAAAATCAGTTCAAGGTCAGCAAGCACAACCAGAATTGCTACATAAGGTGCACAGGATTATAAGGCTCACTGTCTATTTTTGAGAAAAATTAAACGATTTTAAGTGCGCTTTATAGTCCGAAAAATACGGTAGTTGTTTTTGCTCATGAACACCAGATGTCTTTTTTATTGGATGGTTTTTCACTGTTTTCATTAAGCAGCACCCACAGATACTGAGTATTCAAATCCACGATTGAATACTATTTTTGATTTTTTTTTAAATGGCTCATGTCAGATTGTCCATAAAAGATACTGACGGCAATTCTTCTACACAGAAAACGATGGGATGAATTTCATTCATCTCAAAAATGGCTCAGAAAACGAATCAATCCGTAAAGGCCTTAATACGTCAAAGTGTTTTAATTAACCTTGCTTGTTCCTTCCACAGTGTCCAGCTGGAACTCTCTGATTAAGCTCGTTCAGATCCAGCTCGCTCAGATGAGGCACTTCAGTATTTCACCCTGCAGCACAGCGTATCGGCTGCTTCTGCAACACGGGGCTTGATTTAAACTCTGAACCCAGCAAAACCAGAACACACCAAAACAAATAGTAAAACAAAGCACCAGACCTCATGTGCCACTCAACCGTGATAAGGAACACAAAGGTTTAGAAAGAGAGAAAACCAAATAATTAGAAAACTTACTAAATGTATCTGTTTTTTCTAAGTGCTAACTCCCCCTTCCTGTTAACCCATCGTCCCTTTTAGCTCCAGGAGGATCAGCCACTCCTGAATTCCTCTTCAATTTCCGGAAAGCTCTTCTTCTCCCTCCTCAAGGTGTCGGTCAAAGGTCTGGAGCTGCTAGGAGACTCCAGATTTTTGGGTTCATTGGTGAGGTAACTTCCCTTTTGCTGATAAGCGTAGACGTAGATGCTGTACAGGCCACCGAGGAGCAGCAGCAGAGCCAGGATGACGATAACTGTGGATAAAAATAGAGCAGTCAATAACTGTGGATAAAAATAGAGCAGTCAATAACTGTGGATAAAAATAGAGCAGTCAATAACTGTGGATAAAAATAGAGCAGTCAATAACTGTGGATAAAAATAGAGCAGTCAATAACTGTGGATAAAAATAGAGCAGTCAATAACTGTGGATAAAAATAGACAGTCAATAACTGTGGATAAAAATAGAGCAGTCAATAACTGTGGATAAAAATAGAACAGTCAATAACTGTGGATAAAAATAGAGCAGTCAATAACTGTGGATAAAAATAGAGCAGTCAATAACTGTGGATAAAAATAGAGCAGTCAATAACTGTGGATAAAAATAGAGCAGTCAATAACTGTGGATAAAAATAGAGCAGTCAATAACTGTGGATAAAAATAGAGCAGTCAATAACTGTGGATAAAAATAGAGCAGTCAATAACTGTGGGTAAAAATAGAGCAGTCAATAACTGTGGGTAAAAATAGAGCAGTCAATAACTGTGGATAAAAATAGAGCAGTCAATAACTGTGGATAAAAATAGAGCAGTCAATAACTGTGGGTAAAAATAGAGCAGTCAATAACTGTGGATAAAAATAGAGCAGTCAATAACTGTGGATAAAAATAGAGCAGTCAATAACTGTGGGTAAAAATAGAGCAGTCAATAACTGTGGGTAAAAATAGAGCAGTCAATAACTGTGGGTAAAAATAGAGCAGTCAATAACTGTGGGTAAAAATAGAGCAGTCAATAACTGTGGATAAAATAGAGCAGTCAATAACTGTGGGTAAAAATAGAGCAGTCAATAACTGTGGGTAAAAATAGAGCAGTCAATAACTGTGGGTAAAAATAGAGCAGTCAATAACTGTGGGTAAAAATAGAGCAGTCAATAACTGTGGATAAAAATAGAACAGTCAATAACTGTGGATAAAAATAGAGCAGTCAATAACTGTGGATAAAAATAGAGCAGTCAATAACTGTGGATAAAAATAGAGCAGTCAATAACTGTGGATAAAAATAGAGCAGTCAATAACTGTGGATAAAAATAGAGCAGTCAATAACTGTGGATAAAAATAGAGCAGTCAATAACTGTGGATAAAAATAGAGCAGTCAATAACTGTGGGTAAAAATAGAGCAGTCAATAACTGTGGATAAAAATAGAGCAGTCAATAACTGTGGGTAAAAATAGAGCAGTCAATAACTGTGGGTAAAAATAGAGCAGTCAATAACTGTGGATAAAAATAGAGCAGTCAATAACTGTGGATAAAAATAGAGCAGTCAATAACTGTGGATAAAAATAGAGCAGTCAATAACTGTGGATAAAAATAGAGCAGTCAATAACTGTGGATAAAAATAGAGCAGTCAATAACTGTGGATAAAAATAGAGCAGTCAATAACTGTGGGTAAAAATAGAGCAGTCAATAACTGTGGGTAAAAATAGAGCAGTCAATAACTGTGGGTAAAAATAGAGCAGTCAATAACTGTGGGTAAAAATAGAGCAGTCAATAACTGTGGGTAAAAATAGAGCAGTCAATAACTGTGGGTAAAAATAGAGCAGTCAATAACTGTGGATAAAAATAGAGCAGTCAATAACTGTGGATAAAAATAGAGCAGTCAATAACTGTGGATAAAAATAGACAGTCAATAACTGTGGATAAAAATAGAGCAGTCAATAACTGTGGATAAAAATAGAGCAGTCAATAACTGTGGATAAAAATAGAACAGTCAATAACTGTGGATAAAAATAGAACAGTCAATAACTGTGGATAAAAATAGAGCAGTCAATAACTGTGGATAAAAATAGAGCAGTCAATAACTGTGGATAAAAATAGAGCAGTCAATAACTGTGGATAAAAATAGAGCAGTCAATAACTGTGGATAAAAATAGAACAGTCAATAACTGTGGATAAAAATAGAACAGTCAATAACTGTGGATAAAAATAGAGCAGTCAATAACTGTGGATAAAAATAGAGCAGTCAATAACTGTGGATAAAAATAGAGCAGTCAATAACTGTGGATAAAAATAGAGCAGTCAATAACTGTGGATAAAAATAGAGCAGTCAATAACTGTGGATAAAAATAGAACAGTCAATAACTGTGGATAAAAATAGAACAGTCAATAACTGTGGATAAAAATAGAGCAGTCAATAACTGTGGATAAAAATAGAGCAGTCAATAACTGTGGATAAAAATAGAGCAGTCAATAACTGTGGATAAAAATAGAACAGTCAATAACTGTGGATAAAAATAGAACAGTCAATAACTGTGGATAAAAATAGAGCAGTCAATAACTGTGGATAAAAATAGAGCAGTCAATAACTGTGGATAAAAATAGAGCAGTCAATAACTGTGGATAAAAATAGAGCAGTCAATAACTGTGGATAAAAATAGAACAGTCAATAACTGTGGATAAAAATAGAACAGTCAATAACTGTGGATAAAAATAGAACAGTCAATAACTGTGGATAAAAATAGAGCAGTCAATAACTGTGGATAAAAATAGAACAGTCAATAACTGTGGATAAAAATAGAACAGTCAATAACTGTGGATAAAAATAGAGCAGTCAATAACTGTGGATAAAAATAGAACAGTCAATAACTGTGGATAAAAATAGAGCAGTCAATAACTGTGGATAAAAATAGAGCAGTCAATAACTGTGGATAAAAATAGAGCAGTCAATAACTGTGGATAAAAATAGAACAGTCAATAACTGTGGATAAAAATAGAACAGTCAATAACTGTGGATAAAAATAGAACAGTCAATAACTGTGGATAAAAATAGAGCAGTCAATAACTGGATAAAAATAGAACAGTCAATAACTGTGGATAAAAATAGAACAGTCAATAACTGTGGATAAAAATAGAACAGTCAATAACTGTGGATAAAAATAGAGCAGTCAATAACTGTGGATAAAAATAGAACAGTCAATAACTGGATAAAAATAGAACAGTCAATAACTGTGGATAAAAATAGAACAGTCAATAACTGTGGATAAAAATAGAACAGTCAATAACTGTGGATAAAAATAGAGCAGTCAATAACTGTGGATAAAAATAGAACAGTCAATAACTGTGGATAAAAATAGAGCAGTCAATAACTGTGGATAAAAATAGAGCAGTCAATAACTGTGGATAAAAATAGAACAGTCAATAACTGTGGATAAAAATAGAGCAGTCAATAACTGTGGATAAAAATAGAACAGTCAATAACTGTGGATAAAAATAGAGCAGTCAATAACTGTGGATAAAAATAGAGCAGTCAATAACTGTGGATAAAAATAGAGCAGTCAATAACTGTGGATAAAAATAGAGCAGTCAATAACTGGATAAAAATAGAACAGTCAATAACTGTGGATAAAAATAGAACAGTCAATAACTGTGGATAAAAATAGAACAGTCAATAACTGTGGATAAAAATAGAGCAGTCAATAACTGTGGATAAAAATAGAACAGTCAATAACTGTGGATAAAAATAGAGCAGTCAATAACTGTGGATAAAAATAGAGCAGTCAATAACTGTGGATAAAAATAGAGCAGTCAATAACTGTGGATAAAAATAGAGCAGTCAATAACTGTGGATAAAAATAGAACAGTCAATAACTGTGGATAAAAATAGAGCAGTCAATAACTGTGGATAAAAATAGAACAGTCAATAACTGTGGATAAAAATAGAGCAGTCAATAACTGTGGATAAAAATAGAGCAGTCAATAACTGTGGATAAAAATAGAACAGTCAATAACTGTGGATAAAAATAGAACAGTCAATAACTGTGGATAAAAATAGAACAGTCAATAACTGTGGATAAAAATAGAGCAGTCAATAACTGTGGATAAAAATAGAACAGTCAATAACTGTGGATAAAAATAGAGCAGTCAATAACTGTGGATAAAAATAGAGCAGTCAATAACTGTGGATAAAAATAGAGCAGTCAATAACTGTGGATAAAAATAGAGCAGTCAATAACTGTGGATAAAAATAGAACAGTCAATAACTGTGGATAAAAATAGAACAGTCAATAACTGTGGATAAAAATAGAGCAGTCAATAACTGTGGATAAAAATAGAACAGTCAATAACTGTGGATAAAAATAGAGCAGTCAATAACTGTGGATAAAAATAGAGCAGTCAATAACTGTGGATAAAAATAGAGCAGTCAATAACTGTGGATAAAAATAGAACAGTCAATAACTGTGGATAAAAATAGAGCAGTCAATAACTGTGGATAAAAATAGAGCAGTCAATAACTGTGGATAAAAATAGAGCAGTCAATAACTGTGGATAAAAATAGAGCAGTCAATAACTGTGGATAAAAATAGAACAGTCAATAACTGTGGATAAAAATAGAGCAGTCAATAACTGTGGATAAAAATAGAGCAGTCAATAACTGTGGATAAAAATAGAGCAGTCAATAACTGTGGATAAAAATAGAGCAGTCAATAACTGTGGATAAAAATAGAACAGTCAATAACTGTGGATAAAAATAGAACAGTCAATAACTGTGGATAAAAATAGAACAGTCAATAACTGTGGATAAAAATAGAGCAGTCAATAACTGTGGATAAAAATAGAACAGTCAGGCGAGGGAGGAAACAAGCTGCTTAAAAGAGCAGACAGTGGCTGGACACCGTTTTTGTAGGAAACTGTTTTGATGGTGTGGTCAAAACCAATAATCACAGTTTTTGAAGAAAACTTGAGAGGAATCAATTCAGCTAAAATTCCTGAAGCAACTACCCATCCATCCATCCATCCATCCATCCATCCATTATCTTTTACCCACTTCTTCCATTTTGGGTCACGGAGACGGAGCTGCAGCAACTAATCTAAACTAAAATGAAAGAAATTGAATTTCCTGTGAAAATGCTCGTTGCTGCAGAACTTGCTGAAAAACTGCTTAAATTAGCTTAAAAAAAACATATAGAAATATAGGTGAAATGTAAAAACAAGCCAAAGTTAGCAGAAGAACTGATAAATGAATTAGGTGTAAATGAAGAATGTCTGAGCTATAGAGCCGTTTTTTGTGCATTTCATCATCGTGTGACGCACCGCTAAGAAAAGCAGATTGATTCTATTGCAGATTGACTTGCACAACTTGATATTTATTGTTTTATTTGAAAGCTGCATGACAAAACCCAGAGATAACATTTGAACATAATAGAAATGAGTGGGTCATTCCTTATAATGTACATCAACACCTTTGATAAAATACAATAAATACACTCAATAATGACGAAAGTCTGCAATTTCTGGAAAATTTCCAGGACATCAGTGATGAGAAGATGCAATTATTTAAAAAATGTTGGCCTAAAAAAGATTCTGATATTTATAGCGTAAAATTAAACTAATCTGTTAGTGCAGAGGTACTGAATGTTACCTATAGATATTTACCGTATTTTTCACTGTATAAGTCGCATCTTTTGCATAAATTTGCAAATCCTGCAATTTATACACTGAAGCGACTAATATACATTTTCCCCATATTTATAACCAATTTTTGGCTGAGATCTGATGATTTCATTCATTCTGACATGGAAACTATTGAACACTACCGTTTTCAGCCACTAGAGGGTCCTTGACCATATGGCAAGCCAAGTGGCTCATAGGTGAAGTGGCTATTAGTGAGCCACTTGGCTTGCCATACAGGCCACCTTCGTCTCGCTCCAGAACTCCTGGAGCAAACGTCAAATCAGCTGCATTGCAGCTGATTTGACCTTTAAAGTGCATTTATTAATGAAAACTTCAACTGAAACACACCTTTATTATGATTTCGAGCAAACAAACAATAGTTTTTAAGTGTTCATCTTGTTAAATTCTTGTTCAAGTCCTGTGCACGCTCCCGGGCCGCCATTTGGCAGCCAATTGATTTTTGGCACAACACCGGCCCACATTCCCGGGTTGTCAGCAATGACGCATATAGATGTGAATTATATGGTGAAGCCACATATTTATGTTTATTTTCCACTTTATCAGACATATTTGGACTGATGCGACTTATAAGGCGGTGCGACGTGTACGGTGGAAAGTACGGTAGACATGGATTTGAAGACGCAAAGAAGTTTGGTGACTTGTGAGCTGGGAGGTCTGTAAATTCATTCAACCTTTATTCATACAGGTCACGAGGACTCATGTTCGAGAGAGACCTGTTTGTAAATCGTTGTATGATTTATATAGAACAGATGAAGCTCTTTTATCCCCCACACGTGGGATTAAAAGGGCGTCCTTTGTATCATGGGATTTAGATGGAATCATTCCAGAGTGAGGAGTTCAAACACATCGTAACAAACTGATGCTGTGGTCCATGGCCTCTATGTGTTATCATTTTTAGATTTTTGCCTCATATGTGCCGTATTCATGAATCATGAATGTAGAGCTCCCTACCAACTTGTGCATGTGTGTACAGATTTTATTTTTCCAAATTTGTGTATTCTGCTTCTCTTTTGACTATTTCATGTTTTTTCTGTACAATTAGAACATGCCTGAGATCGATCAATCTAACTATCTATCTATCTATCTATCGATCTATCGATAGATCGAGATCTATCGATCTATCGATCTATCAATAGATCTATCTATCGATAGATCGATCATCGATCGATAGATCTATCGATCGATAGAGTCTATCGATCTCTCGATAGATCGATCGATCAATAGATCTATCGATTAGATCGATCTATCGATAGATCGATCGATAGATCTATCAATCGATAGCTCTATCTATCTATCTATCCATCCATCCAATTTCACATTCTAAATTCAAGCCTCTTCCACATCAGGTTTTCTTTGTGAAAGTCTTTTTTATTTTTTGTTTTCAGGGTTAATTCCATTGTGCGTGTTATTTAGGTTTGGATCAAGTTGCACCCCCTGGCCTGGGTTTAGTTACCTGATTTTTCATGCTTTTATTTATTTTGTTCTTTGCCTAATGTAGTGTACATCCTGTAAATTCTTCTCCTCCATTTTGGGAAATTACATAAAACATTCTCGTCTTTTTAGCACCTTTTGTTTCACATAAATTGCTTTTTTTTCTCTGCTCATTATTTTCATGTAGGTGTTCTTTCACATGACTTGTGCCAGTCATAGTTTCTGTGTTGTAGTAATCAAGCCATAGAAAGTCCAAAAACGCTGTTTTTCTGTTGTTCTTGGCATCACACAGAACCGACATCCTGACTGACTCACACGTGTTCATAATGTATGAACCATGTGGTTGTTCAGACCTTGAAGGCAGAGGAAACAGGCCTCCAGTTGTCAGTAGGTGAATGTTTGCTGATCAGACAGGATGGTCATCATGTTATGGAATGAGGGAAAGTCTACAGTTTCATAAAGAGCTTCCTTTCTTCTGCAAAAAGCTTAGACAGTAGAGCAATGAAGGCCTGTTGATCTGGTTTGTTTCAGTTTTCTCAACAAGAAGTTTACATGCACTGCTCATTTTGTATCATCTTTGATATTTGTTCCCCAGTCATGCACTCTGCTGTGCATCAGTTAAAGATTGTAGCGGCTGTATTGTCATTGGGTTGTCTGAACGTTGAGTTTTAGCTGCATGTCGACGCCCTGCATTAGCATACAGTCCCAGAGGCTGCAGCTGTGCAGACTAAATATAGCTGATCCGTAAAGGACTCAGACAGAGATGGGTTTGGGGTGTGGGGGGGAGAGTGGGGGGTGTTAATCCTGAGACTTCTGCCTCGCCGACTCAGTGAGTGGACGATCTAATTTCCTCTTCCTTATCTGTGCTGAAGCAAATCATTTCTTTCTTTGCACTTTACCTTATTCTCTTGTGACAAGGAGCAGTTTGATTAGCCCAGTTTACAAACTTTAATATTGATTTTTTGTTTTCAAAAGATCATATTAGACTGAAGAACAAAACATAACTAATTCAAGCCCCGGTCCGACAACATCAAAATGTGGGTGGAAAAAGGTGAAACACCCACACCTGCCTCCACCCTCATTCGCTCCATTCTGGGCCCCTGAGCAAGGCCCTTAACCCCCACCACCTGCTCCCTAACAGGTCTCTCTTGAAAATGAGTTCTCGTGGCTCAATGAGACTACCTGGATAAATAAAATGAGACTACCTGTATAAATAAAGGGTAAATGAAAAAAAAATCCCACCAACAACAAAGGATTAAAAAAACAACCTCAAAAGCACCTAGTTGAGGTGGCTCGGGCATCTGGTTAGGATGCCTCCTGGACGCCTCCCTGGTGAGGTGTTCCGGGCATGTCCCACCGGGAGGAGACCCAGAGGAAGACCCAGGACGCGCTGGAGGGACTATGTTTCTCGGCTGGCCTGGGAACGCCTTGGGATTCCCCCGGAGGAGCTGCTCCAAGTGGCTGGGGAGAGGGAAGTCTGGGCCTCCCTACTTAGGCTGCTACCCCCGCGACCCGACCCCGGATAAGCGGAAGAAAATGGATGGATGGACCTCAAAAGCGGTTAGTTTAATTAAATTAAATTTTTACTGTAACAAACTACCATAAATTAATATATTCGATCGCGTTAAGTGACACATTTTGTTTGTTTTTGTACATTAGATGATATAAAAAGGTCAAATTGTCTTTTGTTTTTGTGTCTGAGTAAATAAAATTAAGCCTGCCGTCAGATGTTTAATAAAAAGTGCTTGAGTCAGACGATCCAACAGAATTAAAAGATAATATGAAAGAGACTCATACAATCTGTGTCATCTGGAACAGGAAGAATGTTGAGTTTTAAACACGAGCGTGAAGAGAAAAGAATTCACCACAGTGTCACAAACGAGTTTGATCTTTAAATGAAGCAATTTAGTGAAAAGTGTAGTTTCCGGAGTATAAGTCACAGTATGCTGGTGAAGATTCTCAGTCGTCCAGGACATGATAAAATCAAAAAAGGTGTTCAATACAGAACAACTGGACTTTATTTGTAACAAACAAGACGTTTCACTTCTCATCCGAGAAGCTTTATCAATTGAAGCCTGTTTGTTACAAATAAAGTCCAGTTGTTCTGTATTGAACACCTTTTTTGATAAGTCACAGTGTTTTTGCATAGATTTGTCAGTCCTGCAATATATATGCAATATTCTTATACGTCGAAGCAACATATACATTTTTCTCCATATTCATAACATTTTTGACAGAAGCTTTAAATTTCTATGAACTGTAACAGCGAGTCCTCCCGTGTGCGCTCGCTTCATTCAGCTGGTGCAGGCGGAGGAATGCTGGAGAGCTAGCTGCTCTGGCCGTGATTGATGGATGGATGGATGGATGGATGGATGGATGGATGGATGGATTGATGGATGGATGGATTGATGGATTGATGGATGGATGGATGGATTGATGGATTGATGGATGGATGGATGGATGGATGGATGGATGGATGGATTGATGGATGGATGGATTGATGGATGGATAGCACTGCACTGCCCAGGCAAAATGAAGCTTTTTTGATCATTCAATAAATGCATAATAAATTACACTTATACGCCAAAGTGACATATATGCTTTGTTCCTCTTCATGATGCTTGTTTTGAGTGATGAGACATACTCTGGAGCGACTTATACGCCGGAAAATACGGTACAACAAAATTACAAATATAGTTCAGTGTTTGATTTTAAAAAATACAACATAAAAACCCATCTGACCTGTTATCCAGAACAAGCCGAGGTCATCGTGAATATAAAAATACTCTGTAAAAAAAGAGAAAACATGTTTACCTGAAGCTTGTATTCCCTGAATCGACAGCAAAGGAGCACGACGGGAGGAGTAAATCTCACCTATGCTGGTAAACCAGGGGTCTACTTCCCAAGGCACATAACCCAGGACAGGAGGAAACGCCCCACAGTTGGACTCTGAGACGTAACCTTGTGTTGTTACTGGAGGGTTTGTTACGTTTGGACGGAAATAGGCCTTCAGCGGGGCGTAGACATTGTATCTCACGCCGGATATGCAACCTATGAAACCTGGAGCATTATGTCTCTGGATTTCATAGTCAATGTCACCAACCTCTGAAGGAAAAGACACAAGCAGTGAAATGTAACAAGTAGCTCCAGCTGCAAACTTATCACCACGAGTGTTCTGATAAAAAGTGAAATGTTACCCATCACTCTGCCCATGAACATGGACTTTGGCGAGTCAAATCTGGCATCCTCCACTAATGTTATCTTCTCCACTATGGGTTCCATGTAGTCCACCTGAGAGTAAAGCAACATTTGTTGTAAAATTCAGAAGGATTTATGTGTAAAATAGCATAAACTACAAAGCATTGTTTGAAGCGTGAGAGCAAGAACCTGTGTTTTGATGGTTCTGTTGTGTCTGGTAATGTTCACATAGTGAGGATATCCATCTGCCAGGTTTCTGTGAGTCAGCTGGTACTTGTGTGTTATGAGCCCCAGCTTATACCTCAGATCTACACTACCTACAGAGACAAAAGAGCCATCATCATCAAACAGAAACAGCATGTTCTGCCATTCAAGATAAAGTTTATTCTTCCTGTGTCTTTAAACAGTTGATGAAGTCAATGCTCTCCTGAAAACTGAAGTACACCGCAAAATATTTGACTTTATTATCACCGGAACAATTTTTTTCTTCTTCGTTCACTTACCATCAATTTTGAGGATGACAGCGATGTAGTCTTGAACGAAGGAACTGATGTAGAGTAGCACAGCAGGCGTGTGGACTGTGCTGAAACTGAACTCTATGTCATCGGCCGTGTCGTTGTAGCCGAGGCTGAAGTTGTCGTAATGCGGGTCGATCCAGTTTGCCCATGCTGCCTCATCTGATATGGGTTTTTTCAGGATGTTGTATCTCAACCACGATCCAATTTCAAAATGAGCTCCAATGTCTTAAATGAGATCAGTGTGGTGTTAGATATATGAAAACGGTTAATTTCAGAAGTTTGCATTGAATGTGACTCACCTTTATGGCAGTAGAACCCATCAAAGGCTGTGTTGTTACAGTCACAAGTGTAGGAAGCGTATCCCTCAATGCATTGACCACTGTTTCGACATGGAATGCTGGCATTGAGACACTGTCCAGTGCAGTTCCTCCGTACACCCTGTTCTTCATTTACCTTCCCTTCTAAATCAAGAGGAACACCATTCATACGTAACCCTCGAAGGCATCCTAAGAAGGGCCTTAGAGTGCGGTTAGCTGCACCTAATGACAAAAATATATGCATCAGTGGTTACAGAGCAGTTTTAGTGAGGACACATTGGACTTGAACATTTCAAAGTTCTTCCAAGGCAACCTACCTACAAGGAGAGGATGTGAGAATTTCATGGAGACGAAGGTCTGACCTGGGAATCGTTTAACAGCCCAAGGTTGATAATCAACCTTGATCCTAGCTAATTTCACATTAAGCTCAGCCTGAACAAAATGCCACTCGTTGTCATTGAGTGGTACAGGAGAGTGAAGGGTCACGTTTAGGATGCCATCTCCAACCATAAATATGAACGCAAGATTGCGGGTGGCTAGACGAAGAACAAAAACAGGAAAAAGTTTTAAAACACGAGCAAGAAAGATTTCCCCAGTACTGTAGGTGAGAAAACCTTACTGTTGAGTTCTATCCGTATAAAGTTTCTGAGTTGTTCATCAGAGTTTTCCAGGAAGACACCATGGTCACGATATGTTTTGAAGTGGAAAGAGATGTCAGCAGTTGAGCCAGGCCTGAAAGTGGGGAACGTGATGTAGGTGGGCTTTGTGAAGGCTATTGTGTTCCAGATGCTTCCTGTAAAAGAGATTAAAACACATCTACTGTAAAGAAGTCCATCATGGCACAAATACATCCCTGTCTGAATTCAATCAGGTATAATTCAGTTTACTGTCGCCGTGGCAGCGGAGAGGCCCAACTGTGACTTGTGCTTCTGAGCCAGTCCTGTTGGTGTCCCCAACCACCACCCTCCTCACAGGCAGATGGTCTCTGAAGTCCAAATAACCTTTATCTGAATACCTAAAAATACACATGGGATACATTACAATAATGAGAGACATGAGTTAAACAGGCCGGTTATGTCTGTCCCTTACCATTGTCTGTAGTCAGCATCACAGTTGCACTGAAACTTTTGGTCAACACAGGTTTGATTAATAGAGCAACCACATTTTTGGACTTCTCTGAATGTCCCTCCCCAGTAATAGTGACTCTCGTTGTTGCGACCGATCCAGTAACCAAAAGGTCTTCCATCTGTTTTGAAAAACAAATCATGTAGGTCACTTAAAACGTTCCCGTTGAGGATCAGCAGTACCACCAGATTAGAAACTGAGCACACTCACTGGGGGTGTTGAGGAGACGGGACTTGTAGCAGGAGTAGTCGATCCACTGCTCACAGTACATGGAGGTGTTGGCGAGAGCAGTTACTTCATCCCAGGAGGCATTCCAGTAGTGTACATCAACTATAGATGGGCGGTCTATTGAGCTCCCAGTCACCTTGGTACCTTCCACTCGATCATGCATAATCACAGTCCAAGCTTTATATGCTGCAAAGATACATGTCAAATGTAGTTTAAATGGTAAATGGACTGTACTTATATAGCATCTTTCTATCCATTGTAATCAAGATACTCAAAGCGCTTTACAATACAACCCGTGCTCTCATTTACCCATCCACAAAACACTCCACTAATCTCTACAAAGCTAATCTGAACCTGTAGAGACTAATCAGAGCTTTACATCCCACTCATACACCGATGGGACAAACATTAGAGGCAATGAGGGGTTCAGTGCCTTGCCCAGGGCCATTTCAACATGGGGCTGCAACCCCCAGCTCTCCCATTGGGGGACGGCTGCTCTAACCACTTATCCACAGCCACTAAAAGCAAAACTAGTTCAAACAATAAAATCTGGAAAATGTGCAAAGAAGGATTTAAATGAAAAACAAAGGAATGCATTTGATTCCCTTTCTTTTATGCCAGGGCATATTGTGTTAAAAATTGACATAATTTAAATTTGGCCATGGTTAAGCTTTGAAAATAGTCGTGTGCAATCTCATTCATTCATTCATTCAACCTTTATTTAGTCAGGTAAATCTCATTGAGCCTCGAGGGCTCATTTACAAAAGTGACCTGCTACAAACTAAAGAATGATGAACAGCAATGGTAGAATTTCCTTAAACAACAAACAACAGAAAAAAAAAAACATAGGAGAGAAATAGAAAGTGAAATGCAAAGTATCAAAACTAGCAAAACACCACAAGGTAGATGTACAAAATCAAAAACAAGAACATATCTGCATTGGTTTTTGCCAGGATTCCAAAAGATTCTTAAAACCATTTAGAGAGGTCAAGGTCGAGAGCTTCAGATCTTTTTGTAAGATATTCCATGAAGCAGGAGCAGAGTAGGAGAAGGCCCTTTTTCCAAGTTCAGTCCTCACTGACGGAACACTGCAGGTAATCATGTCCTGAGAGCGCACGCTGTAGCTGCACTCACGCAAAGACATGTAGGAGGAGATGTATGAAGGCAGCAGACCAAGAAGTGATTTAAAGATGAAAATGTACCAGTGGAAGAGTCTGTGTGAAGTTAATGATGTCCAGTTAATAATAATAATAATAATAATAATGTCTTTGTCCGTCATCTGTGTATGTTTCCCATACACAGACGAAATTCGTCTCTGCATTTAACCCAACCACCACCAGGTGGTGCAGTGAGCAGCCAGAAAGCGCCCGGGGAGCTGGAGAATTAGGTGTGCACTCATAGACACCCCAAGGTGTGTAGTGGCCAGGGCGCGAACCCGCGTCCTTCGGGTCCCAAGTCGAAAGCCCTGCCACTACACCATCTTGGCTCCATAACCAGTGAATACAGGGTGCAGTGGTGGGTACGATAATCACAGCCAGTTATGAATCTTAGTGCACCATGATAGACAACATCCAACATCTGCAGGATGCACCATGATAGACAACATCCAACATCTGCAGGGTGCTTGTAGGAGCATTCATGTAGAGAATGTCACCGTAATCAATGGAGGGAAGGAAAGTCACAGATACAAGGAGTTTCCTAACATTCAGTGTTAGACATGATCTGTTTCTGAAAAAGAAACCTAGTTTAACTTTCAGTTTACAATCTCATGCAACATTGCAAGACGTCATGTTCAGAGTATGTTTACTTTCTGCTACTATCACGTGACATTTTGGCTCAATATCTGTAAAACTTACAAATGTTTTCATGTTGGCTTTTGTTGATTTGCTGTGTTGGCCAAACTCAACTGGACATACTCCACAAGTTAAGCATTGTAGGTGTACATCAGTTTCTTTAATATCCCTCCAGTGGTTCATGCTAACAACAAAGATGGCTGACTCCAAAATAATAAAAGACCTCTGTTTCCACAAGGCTGATGAATGCTGACTGGTAATGGCGCTGATTACTTACACTTCATTTTGCAGTACACTTCAAAGGGTTTCAGCGGCCCACTGAGGTCAGGATCAATGGTGTAGTTTCCAGACCAGTACTTCCCACTCAGTCTGTAGGCCTCGCACGACTCTTTGTAAACAGCTGTTTACAGGACAGAAATGATCCGTTTTATTATCCAGTATTGTTAAAGACAATACCAACAAAGTCCATGCTCAGTCCATGGGTTAATGACAATAGCTGCTTAGGCCGTGTAAAAATTAATTGGGAAACTATGGATTAGTTGATCAGTTCTTACACGTGTGACACACTTCTCCTTTGTAGCCTGTATTCTCACACAGACAGATGAAGTCATCCCAGGACTGGATGCATCTGCCCTCATGTTCACATGGATTTGGAGTACACCTACACATGCAAAAAGAGATGTATTATTTAAATAATATTGCTTCTATAATTGTATATTTTCTGTGATAGCTGCTGATCTTTTGCTTCTATAATTGTATATTTTCTGTGATAGCTGCTGATCTTTTCACCGGGATAAAAACATTTGAGTTTCACTTGAATCAACGTATTTTGTGTCTTAATGCTGTGCTCGATTATTTTGTGCATTTCTCACCTGTCAGTAATTCCACAGGTCCCCAACAGCAGCTCCTCGTATCGCGCCCACTGTCGCTGCAGAGTAATGTCAATATCCAGCTGCTCGTTGTCTATGAAGATGTGTTGCATGCAGCCATGGAAGCGATTTAGTTTGGTTTCACACTTGAACGCTGTGTTGTTGGTTTTTGGACAACCTAAATGGAAAACAAAGTTCGGATGACTGGAAGAACGCACATTTGGATGTCCAGTGTCCTTCTACAGTTGTCTGATTAGTAACCACACCTCCAAAAAAGTAGCGGTCACTTGTTCGAATGGTGAATGGATTTGTGATCTTCAGCGGGGAGCCTTCCTCCTCATCAATGGTGAGGGTCAGCAGGTTGTCTCTGGCTGCCAAATCCACAGAATGCCAGTAACCATCATTGAGCCTGTAACCTAAAAATCAAGACAAAGCCTACAGTGATGCATGTGCATTAGAAATGCAACCTATACACTCAACAGACACTTTATTTTGC
>JBBPBX010039213.1:8031-24992 GCA_038048925.1 Garcialebias charrua
TATATATATATATATATATATATATGCATATAAATTTGCTAGTTCGCATATTTTCATTCATTGCGATGGGGGTGTCAGGAACGTTAACTCTCGCAATAAATGAGGGACTACTGAACCTTTTTGTGCTTTTTTTCATGCATCAAGGACAATTTTCTGTCTCTACTCAGATTTACTCTTTTAATGACTAAATAAAATACCAGAACAACCTAATTAGACCATGAGTATTTATTGGTTTAGTTTGTTTTGTTACTTTAGCTTGTACAGTAATACAGCTTTTGAGATACCTTCTTTTTTATTTTAGTTTTTTACAAAAATATCACAACTTCAAACTTTAAATAGATGCAGGCATTTCATCTTTGCAGGAAGGAAAAACAACAGAAACATCCGTGTTTTGGTTTGTAATGTGCCTCCGAGTGTTGTAGTACATTTTACTGTTTCCACCAGTATATTTTGATGACCTTGTCTTAGACTTATCACCTGAAGGTGCATTCTGTCTCTTAGCCAATACATGATGCAGGAGAAGAATGAAGCTCTTTTGGGACTCTTTACAGAACAAGCTGGTGAAGACAGTGGATTGATGGCTGGATGCTGTGGACCGTCCCTGCAGACGAGATGTTAGCTATCGCTCATAAATATGGCAGGTAGCATGTTCCTAGTAATTACTTCCAATAAATAGAAAGTTTATGCAGGATGTTGTGGAAAGAAGCTTAATTTGATTTCTGCACAAAGTGGGAGTAATAAGCAGTTTTGTAAAAGCAGAAATAAGGCATAAGGAGCAGAATGAGGGTCAAGAGCAATTTTATACTGTAAGAATACTACAGAGTACATAAACATAGCAAAAGAGCTGTTAGTTTTTAAATGTCTGCAAAAGAACCATCTGGTAGCTGCGTTCATCTCAAATTGTGACATCGCCGAGCAGAAAACTGTCATCTGGCTTAGAGCAACGTGCATCCTGAGGTTGAGAAGTCAACCGCAAACGAGTGGAATCAAGGAGGTTTAAGCAGCAGGAACAACGAGCAAACTGAAAACACAACGTTTCTTCAACAAATCCGCTCGGAAGTCAGACGCTTGGACTCTCAGCAGAAACATATTTTTAAATGAAAGCTAACATGAGCAGAAAAGGTTGCAGAAAGTCTTACAGCAGTCTTGGCAAATGAGCAGAGTAGATCTAAAACCCGTAACCTTCGACAGCACAACCAAAACACCCCCCTTTGTTACAGCGCTGGTGCTTTGGGGGTGTTTTCAGCCAGCAAAAAGACACGTGGGATCATGTTATCATAGCTGAAGTGTTGTCTTCCTGAAATGCTCGCAGGCGTTACAACATTTTAAAAAAAAAAAAAGAAAGAAAAAGAAGTTGGAATTCAAATCATTAAAAATAACAAAACAGAAGGTTTTCCTATGTGGTTAAAAGCAAACAGCTTGTTAATGAGTTGTTCTCATTTGTTCGATACGCAATAAAAACGCTGCAATCAACAATAATCCTGGATTATATTATCTATTTGTCAAAGTTTCATCATATGATTTTTAATCAAATTCAAATTCAACTTACATGCATAAAAAAAATCCTAACGTGTTACACACTGAGTTTGGCAACATGAGAACGAAAAGATGAATGAAATAAATTCCAAAAAAATGGTATAATCAAAAATACTGATTGTTTTTATTTATTTAAAAATGTTGCAGTTTAGAGTGTTAATGAGCTGATCTGATTTCACTGAACTCACACTTGTGATTTTTGTCCATTTTATGAAAGCTTTAAAAAATTGACCTTTGACCTTCTATTTTCCATCAAACCACTAGATGACCCCAGTTCACCATCACTCACCTGACTGTTCACACCCACTCATACACCCCACAGAATCTCTTCAATGCCTGTCAGAGTTACACATTTGGTTTTTCACGTCAGTTACATGAGGTTAGGCGTGGAGATTTTCTTTTTAACCGTTCAGTATTAGCACATGTTATCCAGTGCACTTCACCTTACAAATGACAAACTAACTGAACAAGCAGAGGAATTTGAATACTGAATCTTTGTAGTTTTTAAATGAAGTGAGCGGGGGTTTTGGGGGGATTGGATCTGAACAGAGAATGCAAGAGAACCGTAATGTTTTTGGTGCAATATATTCAGGATAGGAGTTCCACTGTCTAGAAGAAAACCACAACTTTTTTGTTTTTATCTTGCTCATCCAAGGTGGTGCAGAGTGACGGACCCTGGTGAGCAGAGGGAGCAATTTAATACAACACAGGTAAGTAAAGTAAAATATAAGTGCAATGTCATCATTGTATGTTCCCATACAATGGTGACATTAGTAAACTGCATTTGACCCATCACATGTGAGATACACCCAGGTGTACACCTGCCCCACAGAGAAACCCCGCCCCCTCATTTGATTAAATGAACATGAAATAAAAAGCACTTAAAATGAAAAATGGGGTTAAAAAATAAAAGCCCATGACATATGTAAAGCAGCTTTACAAAACAAGTGTCACAAAATGAAACTTCATTATTAACTAAATCTCAAAATGAATAAAAATCTAAATGAATAAAAATAACTCTTGAAATAAATAAAAAAATAATATTGAAATAAATAAAAAATAAATCTTGGGGGGAAAATACAAAACATTTCTATTTAAAGGTTTTATTTCATGGGAACATTTATTTATTTAATAGAATATGTATTAATTATTTTTAAATGACACTAGTTATTTATTTAATTTTGAATAAAATGGCTCCATATCATTAATCCAAAAACAATTTTTTTTTTTAGAAAGATGAAGTTAATTAGCGAAGATGTAGTTGTGGACATTCTGCCATGGGCAGGTATGAATCAAAAGGTAAGAAAACATTTTATAGCTGGAAGAGGAAGGATGCTTATCTCCAGCAGTTAACAGACAAAAGGCTGGCACACCCTGGACAGGTCACCATTCCACTGCAGGGTCAACACCAAGACAAATAATCATGCACACAGCCACTCACACATTTCATTTTAGAGTTTTCATGCAGCTCCTTGCACCCTGGGAAGGATCTAGAGACCCGGAGAAAATCCATGCATGGGGAGATCATGGCCAACTGAGCTAACTGTTTTGAAATGTTAGCAGTGTCTCGTAGTGGGACTAGAAGGACGAAGGTAGGAAAACCCCAAATGCAAGCAAGACTTTGAAGACTTGGGGAATGTAAATAATAAAGTTCATTGTAAACAAATTTCCCTGCACCGTTGAGGAATCCGAGGAAAAAAGACTTGACTCGATGTGAACACACAAGAGGAGAGGGACAAGGATCAGACAAATAACAACAGAAAACCTGAGTAGATGAGCAACACAGGGGAGATGTGATAACTAGCAAACTAGGGCAATATGTGAGGGGAGAGCCGAAAGGAATAAAACTGAGGCAAACCCGAGAACTGACGTAAGGAAATACAGCAATAATAGAGGACATGGAGCAAAAGCAAGAAAACATAACTAGGTCGACCCGAATAATAACCTTTCACAAAACTATAGAATAAAAAATAAAAAATAAAACAATGGAACAAAGAACAACACAAAAAACCTGAGACTGTGACAAATAGGTGTAGAGAAGGAAAGGAAGCAATAATGTTTTTATGAACAGCCTGAAACCTTTGATTTCACAAGTGCTGTGTAGAGATGGCATGGTGTTGGAAATGGCGTTAAACCAAAATGTCAAAGAAAAAAGACCAAAAACTTAAGAAAGTGTGACGCAAATAACATGTAATGTTCCAGAACTGCTCTAAAAATACCTCCAAATGCTTTAGAATAATAACTGTAGTTTGATCATTCACACAAATACTTGGTGTTTTAATTTCACATCAAAAAGATGGTATTTGAAATATCTTGTCACAGGTAATATATATATATATATTTTTTTTTTTTTTGCTTTGACAGATTATATAGAAGAAAGCTGTTATGTTTCACCATTTCTCAAACATAATAGCCTCAATAGTCCCCTATAGCAATTGATCATGGTGTCATCTGCTGTAACCACGAGGCATCAATAGCTCCTTCTCATCTTTCCGTTAGTTTTCAGATTTCCTTAAATAGAAATGATATAGCTTGTTATCTGTATTCCACATTAACATTCACCGCAGGAAACAAAAAAAGGCCGCACAGGCTGTCCTGTGCAGATCCGCTCTGGTAATTTCTGTCTACAGAAAGCAAGGCCAAAAATATAAATAAAATAAACGAAGGAGGGGGAATGTTCTTGCTGTGAAAAATTGTCGGCCAACATTTTTCTGAAAGCAGACAAACGAAATTAGATCAAGTTGATGGAAAAGGTGTCAAGGCCGCCTTTCAGGGCTGTTAACACAACTGATTCTGGTGACCAGACTCTGCCCTCTGCCCACATGTGGCTTTGATTACAAGAGGTCTTGTGTGGTTTTTGAAAAGCAAGCACCGTAAGTGCTTAAAAGCTATTTTGAATCAAGAGTGAGGAAACACGTTTCCCTAAAGTGTTTATTTTACCTGCTCTGTGCTGATTTTTCTGAAATACCCTAATATGGTCATCAAGTTGCTCTGAAAACCGCTGAACATGTGCTGAATAAGGGACGAGCGCAGCATCTGGTATCATTAAATTTCACTTTTTTCAAGGGGGTTCGGTGAAAGAGTCTGTAAAAGCACCAACGCAGAAAAAAAAAAAACTTCAAATAAACTGGCAGGTGGCTGTGACATGATATATATGCTAATCTCTCTTCCACAGTGAAACATGAATGAATATGAAAAATGAATATGGAGCAGTGTCGTCTCTGCCTGCTGTTTCAGGACACCTGGATGCTACACCGGCACTTCTCCGGTACTCTGAAGAGTTTCCCCAAGGTTGCTTTTGTGCTGTACCTGTCCGTGCACGCCGCAGATCTTTATTTAGCAGTGCTTCGATTATCCCATTCGTAACAACACATCCCATCAGCTAGGGAAAACTCAAATGGGATGGTTGAACCAGAGATGTAATCATTGCACAGCAATGCCATTCATGCTGCAACATTTTACTGAAATTCATGTGGTTAGTGAAACAAAGAAGACAAGACACATAGAATTTATACATTTTCTTAAATGAAGAGTTACTTCTGGGGGTTGGCACAGATTTTCTCTACCTGCCATTAAACAGACAAGCAGTTAAGAGTCAGAACATCGCTTAATCTTAGAAAAATTATCATAATTCTGGAACATTTGTTCTTTAAATTCAAGCTTGTGTACATGCCATTTTTGCTTGGATGTTTCTTCACAGTCTGTGTATTTAAGAGAAATAACATTCAGTGCATACATTGTATTTTTTTTTCTTTTGTGCATTCAACATACTTACAATGTACAAGATAATGGGGAACATTAAAACGAATTGTGCAAAATGTGCAGGGTCGACATGGTGAGGACTCTAGAGGGCATCTGGGCTTTCCTTAAATGCCTGTGGAGGAGTTGGTGGGCTGTTGCAATGGGTGACCCCTAGGAATTCAGAGCTGCTCACCAACAGCCTTTTCATTGATGTAAAATGGAGCGTAAGCAGCTTCCTGCTTGTTGAAGTCAGTCAACAACAATAGTTTTGCTGATATTTTTTCAGTCGATCTTTATTTATACTGGTTAGTCTCATTGAGTCACGAGGACTCATTTTCAAGAGAGACATGCTTTAGACCAAACCACAGATAAGGTACTGGCAACAATAAACAACAGAATGTAAATAAAGTAAAAAAACACATGAAAAGTATTGTTATAAAACAAAATCAAATCAAGGTGTCGTATTAAGCAAGGTAAAATTCCTTTAAAAAAAACCCTAAGAACAGGAACGTTTGCTTTGATTTTTCTATTGAACTTATCAAATGTTTGAAATCCCATAAAGAGGTCAAAGTGGCCAGCTTCAGGTCTTTTTGCAAGCTATTCAGGGATACAGGAGCAGAGTAAGAAAAGGCCTTTTTGCCAAGTTCAGTCCACACTGAGAGGACGCTGCAGGTAATGATGTCCTGAGCAGACATGTTGTAACTGCACTGACGACATGACATGTGGGAGGAGCTATAAGAAGGCAGCAGAACGAGTGATTTAAAGATGAAAATGTACCAGTCTGAGAGTCTGCATGAAGTCAATGATGACCAGTTGACCAGTGAGTACAGAGGGCAGCTAAGTGAGCTAATCTCTGACAAAATATGTCCAGTTCTAAAAGCATGCCAATAATCACGACAACAAAAACAAAAAACTTGTGAAAAGTTTTCTTGCTCCAGTAGATCAAATCATAGATATAGGGATGACGGCCATGTTGGTATAAATGGGCTTTGGTGGTAAATGAAATAATGCACATGGCCAAGATTACAGGTTTACCGTCTGTGCATCCAATAATGTATAGGATCTTTAAAAATTGGTGGTTCAAAATGCAACCACACATTACCACAAACCACTTGCTGGTCCCTTTGTAACTATTACTATAATGTTTTTTAAAGAGCTTTTCATGGTCTCCTTGGGATCACTTGTTGAAACTGCAACACAAAAATAGCAACTTGCAACTTTGAATCAAGCTTTAGTTAGCAACTTGTCTCCGGTTGTTGCAGAAGTGAGTTAATACTTTTGTTTAATTGGCGCCACTCTGTCAGAAGCCACACCTTTGTTTTGTAGGCTGTCTCAACATTGTTGCGGATTAGATTCACAATGGTGTGCCAAGCACAGAGCCATGAGGAGCACCACTTTGAAGAGGAACTTACCCCAAAATTAATATTTTATCTGATAAACTCCCTAGATTGTGTGTACGGTAAAATGTTGTATAGCACTATGTCTGTGTTAATTTTCATGTTTTTTTGCGGATTTGTTCAAATCGGCAATATTTGGTCTAAAATCGCGTTTACACTAATCCTATTGTTTGAACTGTGGTACTGCAGCTTAATTTACCTTTCATTAGCAAGGAACCACGCCACAAATATATAAGTTTAAGTTTCTTTAATGATGAGAGGATTAGGGATGGAGGATGAAAGGGATGAGGGGTTGTAGGGATGAGGGATGAAGGGTTGTAGGGATGAGGGAAGAAAGGGGATGTAAGATGAGGAGAAGATGGTACGTAAGGATGGAAGGATGAGGGGATGAAGGGATGATGAGTAAATGAAGGGAAGATGGAAGTAAGGATGAAGGGATGAAGGGGTGAGGGATGTAGGGATGAGGGGAAGTAGGGATGAAGGGATGGAGGGGTGAGGGATGCAAGGATGAGGGGATGAAGGGATGAGTGGAGCAGAAGGAGGTTGTCCGAGGAGAGTGCTGGAGGGCTTGGGATGAGAAGACTTGCGTGGGGTTTTGCCTTCGGGAACATTACTTGTTTTCCTTCCCGAGCCTGAACGAAGAACCCCCCCCAGACGGAACCTGAGCGAGAGAAAGCAAAGCATGGTTATGAACGAAGAGCGTAAAAAGAAAAAAGGGAGAGGGGGGAATTGGGGTCAACAGAAAGTAATCGAACTGAGATGAGATGAAGGGGTGAACGAGGTATAAATAGCTGCATGGGATAATTGGAGGCGTGATTTGGGCGTGGCCCTGCTCCCGAACCTAAGTTAACATATTAACTCCATTTCATTAGCAAGGAACCACGCCACAAATATATAAGTTTAAGTTTCTTTAATGATGAGAGGATTAGGGATGGAGGATGAAAGGGATGAGGGGTTGTAGGGATGAGGGATGAAGGGTTGTAGGGATGAGGGAAGAAAGGGATGTAAGATGAGGAGAAGATGGTACGTAAGGATGGAAGGATGAGGGGATGAAGGGATGATGAGTAAATGAAGGGAAGATGGAAGTAAGGATGAAGGGATGAAGGGGTGAGGGATGTAGGGATGAGGGGAAGTAGGGATGAAGGGATGGAGGGGTGAGGGATGCAAGGATGAGGGGATGAAGGGATGAGTGGAGCAGAAGGAGGTTGTCCGAGGAGAGTGCTGGAGGGCTTGGGATGAGAAGACTTGCGTGGGGTTTTGCCTTCGGGAACATTACTTGTTTTCCTTCCCGAGCCTGAACGAAGAACCCCAAAAGACGCAAGATTAGATCGAACAAAGATGTGTGTGAGCTTGGTACAAGTCACTGAGGTTGTTGCGGATGTATGCCAAGTAAGCCCGAGAGGACCAGCGACCTAAAACTTGGATGATCTGATCCGGCATGCCCCGACTAGATGCGGAGGAGGCTGCACCTATCCGGAAGGAATGAGCGGAATAGTGATGGGGAGAGATGCCTGACTTGAACAGGACTTGACGGAGATGACCAGCGAACCAGTGGCGCGTGGCTTGGCCTCCTGAGTCGGTGATGAAAAGAGGGTCGTGTGGCGAAGCATTCGCAGAAAGCCTGGATTGAATGTAATTGAAGATGGGCTCGTAAGGGCTAAGAAAAGAGTTGAGACGAAATATGTATATAGGGCAGGAAAGGGCCAGCTGGTCGGTTTTGCTCCTTCTTAGAGTAAATATTAGGGTGTCGTGGCTGAGGAAAGAGATGTCGTGGAGGCACGGATGGATGGCAGGATCATGCTTGGATGAAGATGGGGCAAATTCAGAACAACGGAGAAATCCGAAAAAGGCTAGCAGAAACATGGATTCTAAAGTCTGGTCTATAAGAACGGATGAGTAGCCTGAGCGCAAGGTGAGAATACATCTGCTGAGCAGATCCACCGTGAGAGGTAGTCGCTGTGTACTGCTAGGAGGTTCTTGTTTTCTGCATCCTTTAAAGGACAACACCCACCGTGACAGTAACAATTCACCATATTGGAGAATTACTGTAGTATTTTATGAATTTTATTTTCATTTTTGCATTTGGGCCAGGCGAGGGTTAAAAAAAAAAAAAAAAAAACCCACTCCCGAATGAATCCGGAAACCTGGCCGAAAAGTCCCGAAGGGTCATGCCTTTTGTTACATGATCTCCACCCAGAAGGCAGAAGGTAGGAGTGAGTTTCCATGGAGGTTTATGAGAGAGAGTGCGTTAAAACTGCATATTTCCTGCATATTTCCTTGTGCATTTGTGTGTGGACCAGCGCTCTGATTTTATTTATTATTTATTTTATAACACCGCTGCGGACCTGTTGCTGCTCTCATTCATTCTGCCCAGAGGAGCGAGCCGCGAGCCGCGCGTGTCTCTGGCTCCTCGTTCTGCTGGTTCCTCGTTCCTTTGAAGTTCCTCGTGCCGGTGTAATTTGCTCCCTCGAGTGTATGTATTTGCTCTCGTCAGCCTTGTTGCGGGAAGCAGTGAAGCACGCGCGCGGGCAGAGCTCAGCTGCGAGGCTGGGTGCCTTTCTGATCACGGGGGGGGGAGAGAATAAAAAGTCAATGCGGAAATGAATGAATTTGTCGCGATCAAACGAATAAAACTAGTATGTCTAAGTGGATGCTCGCTCAGAATATGAGTGAGCGACAGCAGGATTAATTAACACAGGCAGCTTTAGGGAATATTTAAAAATGCTTCCTTTTTCTTTCCCTCGCTCGCCTGTAACTCCAAGGCGTCACTTTGGTGACGTGAATGCCCAAGTGAATGCCCATATATGGAGAGGGGCAGATTTTCCCGGAGCTGCATGCTAAAATCTGCTATAAATCATGAAATAACACATTTAGTGTTATTTCTCCACAATATAAGTAAACGCTCCTGTATTATTTTTAAATAAACTAATAAATATTAATGGCGATGCAATTTGAAAACATGGTGGGTGTTGGGCTTTAAGGATCATGGGAATGTGGTAGTGAGTGATAGATGGACAGCTAGAACCCGTAGCAATCTTGAAGAAGAAATTTATGCCTGACAGGTAAGTCTGGATAGTAGAAGAGCGGATTTTGAGGGTGGAGTGAGAGTAGGTGATGAAGAGACAGAGGGTTGTGACATCAAGAGATGGAAATTGAAGATGATGAGCAGAATGGAATGCTTTAAAGCGGTTCCAACCTGACAAATAAGCAGATAAGGTGCGAGGAGCTAAACTATTGAGGATGGATTCCTGGGAAGAGTTCAGGAGGTAAAGTAGCTGAGGAGTCAGTTGTAGATTGTCGAAGAATACGGAGGAACCGGAGTAGGGTGAAGATCGGAGTCTGGAGCCAAGAGTCTGAATTTCTGAAAAGAAAAACGAGACAGCGCATCGGCAATGTTGTTCTGAGATCCTGGTACGTGGGCTGCTTGGAGTAGGAACTGGTGTTGGGCCGAGATCAGAGTTAATCTGCGAATAAACTGCATGATGACTAGGGAGTGAGATCGGCCTTTGTTAATGATGTCTACGACTGCAATGTTATCAGTGTGGATGAGGATAGACTTCTTTGACCATTCGTGTCCCCAAAGGATCGCTGCAACGACAATGGGGTAAAGTTCGTAAAGAGCGGACGAAGGCGCAGCCGAATCAGCCGGGAAAGGCAAGAGTTCGTCGGGCCAACCGGAAGCGAACCATCTGCCACCGTAATAGCCACCGAAACCGATGGAGGGAGCTGCATCCGTATAAAGCCCAATATCATCGGGGTGAGTGAGAAAATCATCGTAAAAGAAGGAAATGCCATTCCAGGAAGAAAGGAATTGATGCCAGAGACGTAGTTCCATCCTACAAGGCTGATCGAGACAGAGGGAACCGTGGAGCGAAGCGACGCTGGCAGCCTTAGACAGGAGGTGCGAGATGAAGGACTTGCCCTAGGGGATGATCCGGATGGCGTAGTTGAGATGCCCGAGAAGAGTGAGCAACTGTTGCTTAGAACACCTGTCAATCGAAAGAAAGTTGGACAAAAGCAAGGTGATCCGATCGAGTTTGTCGGGTGGCAGAGACGCCTGGAAGGAAACGGAGTCGAGGACGATGCCCAAGAACTCCAGTGTCGTGGACGGGCCGACCGTCTTCTCCTCGGCGAGGGGGACACCAAGCTCCGAGAAAGCCTCCAACAGGACGCCCAAACCGTAGCGCGGAGGGGAAGACGAAGGATTGACGATCAGGAAATCATCGAGAAGGTGGGTAACGTAAGGGAGCCTGAAGTTGTTAATAAGGACCCAACACAGGGCCTCGGACAGAGAGTCGAATATCCTCGGACTACTACGACAGCCGAAAGTGAGTCGGACAGCGAAGTAAAAGGCCCCCTTCCAAAACACGCCGAAGAAACGCCAGAAGTCGGGGCGAATGGGGAGAACCTTAAAAGCAGTGGTGATATCGGCCTTGGAAAGCCAAGCCCCCCACCCTGCCAAATGGAGGAGTGTAATGGCGTGATCAATGGTGGCGTATTGCATGGAAAAGTCGGGAAAAGGAATAACGCTATTGATACTGGGGACAGCCGAACCGTGAGGGGCCGAAAGATCCAAAATCAGCCTCTTCTTACCGGAGTACTTCCGCGTGGCGATGCCGATGGGACTGACATGGTAGGTGGAGAAGGGAGATGCAACGAAAGGTCCTATCATGAACCCGTTCTTAACCTCATTAGCCAAAAGGAGATCGACTGTATCGGGGTCCTCACGGGCGGACTTAAGATTGGGACAGTGGTAGGAGGAATCAGGAAGAACATCAATACCCGGGTGGAAACCATGAGTAAGACCGTCAATGAGGTAGGCAACAAAATCCCTGTCGGGATGACAACGAAGGGCGGAGAACAGTGCAGTTACCTTGATCGGCGTAGAAAGATGACGGCCTAGTCAATCCGTCGCAGAGGTGGGATTGTGAGGACAGGAGTGCCTAGCGTGAGCACCACCGCAGTAAGAACAGGCGTGGAGCATCCTGCAGTTAGACGAAGCGCAGCCGAGATCGTTAAAATTATTGCAGATCATCCTGCCGCCTTGATACGAAACCGGGCGGCCACGTTTGTCAACGCCCCTGGGAGTGGGGACATTAACAGAAGCGCGGACGGCCCGTGACCTAGGTATGAGGGGGGCGGGGGGCGGCAGCGGACAACCTATCCGACCCCAAAGGACGGCGAGCCGAGTGAGGGGAGCGAAGACCGGTGACAGAAGTACAGGCGGTAGCCGGATGGGACGACGCGCCGCACAAAGTACAGGAAAGAGAAGCGCGGGCGGCGAAAACCCGACAATAAAGCTCGGAGTCGAGGGACCACCAGTACGTGCCGTGATTGAACTGGTGCAAACGAGCCGCAGCTTGATTGGAAAAAAGAACGTGGTACTGGTAGAAACCCGTGCCCCCAAAGCGGAGAGCCATGTCCAAAACAACAGAAAGATAATCATCCAACTCAGACCTGCGATCAGGAAAGACCGAACAAATCGTGTCCCTAAACAAAGAAAAAGCCACGGAAAACTCGACGGGCGTGAGCTCCTTAGAGCTAGAACTCAATGGGTGGCTCAGTTGCATAAGCCCCTGAGCAGTGAATATTTCCCTAAGGTGATTAAAGCCGCACAGTGATGGACGGAGCAGAAGAGCCAGATCTACGTAATTACCGTTCAAAATCTGCTGACGCAGGTACGGTGAAACAGGAGAGGGACGCAGAACAGAGGAGGAAGACTGAGCGGGAGGAATAGCGGTGGCGAGAGTGTAAGGAGAATGGACGTGATGAAAAGCGTCCAGAAACGGCTGAGGGAACAGAGCAGGGTTAGGGAAGGAGGGTGTGGGCGCAGAAAAAACAGAAGGAGCACCGGGAAAATAACTAGGAGCAGACGGCTGAGCAGGGGCCGGGAGAGGAAGAAAAGAAGCAGAGACCAAATTAGGACGAGTAGAAGAAGGGAGAGCCAAAGGAGGGACGGGAGGCAGGGAGGAAGGGATGGTACAGGGAACAGTAGAAGCCAGCGAAGGCTGGGACTGAATAACAGAGGATAAAAGCTGAGAAAGTTCAGACAGAGAAGGTGCAGGCACAGGTGGTAATGCGCCCGACTCCCACAAGGGGGAGCCGTCGTCATGACAGAAGGTCCAGAGGCAGACGACGGGATGACGTCACGGGAGACGTTGGGGGCGGAAGCGGAAGCAGGAACAAGAGCCGCGGCCGCGGGTCGTTCAGATGGCGAAGGAGGAACAAGCAGCCGAGCTGAGGAGGCGGAGAGGAGCTGAAAGAGCCGTAATTTATTGTCAGAACGGCAGAAAGGGATCCCGTTCTCGCGGAGAGAGCGATGAAGGCTGGCGACCGTCCAGGACTTGAGAAGCTGGCGGGTCGGAACAGCGCGTGAGGGAGAGGACTGCTGAGAAGCCGCCGCACCGAGACCCGGCGAGCGACGCCGAGGACCGGGCGAAGGAGCGGGTCGACGGATGCCTCGAGCCGGACGACGTCCACGAGAAGGAGGAGTAGACGCGGGCGGCTGATCCACATCCGATGGTTGGGAAACTGGAGAAGAACCAACGTGGGACTGAGTCCGAGGATCGAAGATCACAGAGCGAAGTCGTCCGGAGCCCGGAGCACGGCCGGAAACGGAAGGTGGGGACTCGTCGACGGCGGATGGAAGGTCGAAGAGATCCTCTGAATCCGAGGGGTGGAGGTCGATCGATGAAGCGGCGTCCATGGTGAGTACAAGCGCAGAGTCGAGGAGGCGCGGTGGCGTAGACGTCGTTACTTGTCAACAGAAAGTAATCGAACTGAGATGAGATGAAGGGGTGAACGAGGTATAAATAGCTGCATGGGATAATTGGAGGCGTGATTTGGGCGTGGCCCTGCTCCCGAACCTAAGTTAACATATTAACTCCACTGCAAACTTCTCCTGGAGTCGAAAGCTGTTGAGAACTCGCTGCCCCCCCTCCCCCCAGAGGTCTCCGTGTGCATTCAGATGGAGCCGAGCTGAGGCCATCTACAGACTGTGCTTATCTGAAATGATTACTCACGGACTATCTCCCTGCTTGCCATGAAATGCAACATGTCTTGTCTTATTCGTGCTAAAGCTGGTAGAGTTTTTTCGACTTTATCATAGAGTGTCCTAAGACAAAATGTGATAGATTCTTTTTTTGAATACCAATGATTACCCGACTGTATGT
The DNA here is from genome assembly GCA_038048925.1 of Garcialebias charrua. Taxonomy (NCBI): domain Eukaryota; kingdom Metazoa; phylum Chordata; class Actinopteri; order Cyprinodontiformes; family Rivulidae; genus Garcialebias; species Garcialebias charrua. The sequence continues at coordinate 21,878 of JBBPBX010039213.1, forward strand.
TCCTTTTTCCATATCTGATTGTTGGTGGCGCGGTTTTATACTGCTGCGGCTTCCGTGCGTACGTCCCTCTTCGGATGGTGTGCGCGCCAATTGCAAAACTTTGTACCTTGGTGCAAATATGCCAATAAAGATATATTCTATTCTATTCTATTCTATTCTATTCTATTCTATACTGAAAGCAAAGGCTCACATACTTTTACCACACACAAATGTGTAATATTGGATCATTTTTCTCAATAAATAAATGACCAAGTATAATATTTTTGTCTCATTTGTTTAACTGGGTTCTCTTCATCTACTTTTAGGACTTGTGTTAAAATCTGATTATGGTTTAGGTCAAATTTCCATCCATCCATCCATGGATGGATGGATGGATGGGTTTTATTCAGTGTTTGCTCTGCTTCAACATGATCCTTTTGCTGTCATACCTTGATCGTGTGCTGAAATGTTTAAAGTGCAAACTGTAAAAAATACAAAACTTTTGTGGAGAATCTTTACCTAGGCTACAATGTGCTTGTTCTTTCTCTGTATTTTGATATTTGTTGATATTGTGGACATCCTCGCCATCCAGCGATGCATCATGAGCTTTTTTGTTGGAATGTGTGGATGGAGAAAAAAATATCAAGTTAGGAAAATGTCCATAGTACTTTGTTGTAGAAACTGGGCCTAAGAGTTAAATTTAGGTACACACAAACGTTCTGCATATGCGTATGGTAAAATAAGCAAGACTATGCACTGTTTTACCCCTAGGAGAGACAATTGATTTTAAAGGTGCAGTGTGCAGTTTCTGTAGTGCAGTCTGTAAGTTTTCTAAAAATATATTTTTTAACATATTTCTTCACTCTGTGACTATCTCCTGACAGACTGATATTAGACAAAGTAATCTCTGAAAAAAACTATATTCCCCTTGCTTCTCCAGGTGTTAAGCCCCTGGCATAGCTCTGCGTTGGGCTGAACGCCGATCGACGTCGTGCAAACGCCACGGCACAAGCCTTTGAACGCGGGCGTGAACGCGCCAAGCTCAAATTTTACGACCGCTTACGCGCGCGCGTTGTCTCACAATAAACTGCCTGGCGCCGGACTGTTTTGTATGAGACACAAATGTAAATTCCTCTTCTTCGTCTCTGATCTGGACTTTTCTTTTTTTTTTTTGCCAAAAGTCAAGTGATCGCTTCCACCTCCATTGACTCCATGAATGAAATGATGAGAAATGAATGAATTTGTCACGAGCGAATTAAACTCATGTCCAACGTGGCTGCGGGAGGTTCTAAATATTTCCTGGGGTTCTGGTGTGCTGGACCAGTGCTCCATGTTTTTATTTTATTTTTTAGAACTTTTTATTAACATATAAACACAGAAAAACGCTGCACAGCCCGTGCCTTTTTTTCCCCGACCTGTCAATCAATTCAGTAGGCGTGTCAGCAAATGACCAATCAGCGACCTCAATTTGTCCTGTAGGTAAACGCTCCGCCCTTCTTCTGCTCAAATGGCGTCAAGTACAGGTAGTCCCCGACTTACGAGCGAGTTCGGTACCTAGGGGGCGCTTGTATGTCAAAAATTCGTAAGTAGGATCACAAAAAAACAAAAACAATTTTTTTTAAATAAATGAATACATGTACAGTACTGTACAGTCACCAAGCACTTAGTCTATCCTAACACAGTTTTTAAAGATGAAGGAGTGAGTTGAATTGTCTCCCTTTCACATAAAGGGAGCTAGCTTCCTTTATGGGAATGGAGCCTGCAGGGAGGAGGGAGACTTTCCACTGTGGCTTTCTAAAAAGCCACAGTGACCCGCCATTAACCAGCCAATAAAAACAGTTTTTAACCAGCCAATAAAAACAGAGCTTCTCACTTCTCACGCTCCTAACCCACGCCCCCGCCTGTCCCAGCCCCCGCGGCCGCGCAGGTTCTCGTTCAAAGGATTGCAAAGCGATGCAAAACTGTTTTGTATGTGACACAAATGTATTAAATTCCCCTTCTTCATCCCTGATCTGGACTTTTCTTTTGTTTTTTTGCCAAAAGTCAAGTGATCGCTTCCTCCTCCGCTGACTCCATGACTGAAATGAGGAAATGAATGAATTTGTCACGAGCGAATTAAACTCGGGTTCAACGTGGCTGCGCGAGGCTCAGCAGATTTGCTGGTGTTCTGGTGTGCTGGACCAGCGCTCCATGTTTTTATTTTATTTTTTAGAACGTTTTATTAACATATAAACACAGAACTTCGCAGCGGCTGCCACAGGACATGCAGTGGAGGCGGAGCTAAGAAGGCAGAGCTGAAGTTCAGCGAGCGCAAGGGGGAGCAGAGCCACACATGGCTCTGAGGGGGAGGGATCAGAATGCTTTCCCTGTTGAAAATTTTTCTAAGTGCTGCGTTCTACAAAAACTGCAGAGTGCACCTTTAACGACTTTGTTTTCCTGCAACCACAAGGAGAAAAGACCAGTTTCAGCATCTAATGCAGTTTTTACATTGTCCAGTCTCAGCATGACTAGCTTCACCTTAATTTGACCTGATTCAGTTGAATGTGGTCCCAGGAGTTTTGCATAGAATTGAGTTGCCTCCATGTAGGCGGGTCATCATAGCAAGCTGCCTGAAACTTGCCAAATAAATATAAAATAAATAAAGTCACAAAACACTCACCATTCTCTGCCTGCCATCACTTCAAAAAAAAATGCCATGGCCTAGTTGATCCATCTGAATTCTGTTGTCAGTCAAATCAAGGAAACGTCTCCGACTCCTCATTCTACCACGGTGTTGTCATTTAACGTTGTACTATATATATTTAAAAGTAAATTAAAAAGAATGCAGAGATTGGGAGGTTTTAAAATTGTTTTCGTTTCTTGTAAAGGAAACGCTCTCGTGTTTGACGTTGCCCTAACGCCAACCAATGCCCTGCAGTCTGCTGAGTAACAGAGCTGCGAATGGGACCACTCAATATATGATACAGATATATGGCTCGGTGAAGGGAACTGGACCTTGATTTGTTAGCTTCATATCTGTTCAACAGAGCCATTCAATTTTGAACGACCTAGAGTATGTCGTTTGTGATGACATCATCAGGACCTTACCACGTGTTGGATCAAGTGGTACCCAACCTGTTCTCCGTCTCAGTGAGAT
>JBBPBX010039214.1:0-25320 GCA_038048925.1 Garcialebias charrua
TTCACCAATAGAGAACAAGGCTGGCAAAAAAAAAATGAATTGGGAGAGGGTGCGTGGACGCTAGCCTTCACCAATAAAAGCAAAGTGGGAGAGGGTGTGCGGACACTAGCCTTCACCAACAGAAGCTCAGCCCAACCGAATAAGAGGTTGGCAAAATGAATTGGGCAAAGTAATGAATTTGGGAGAGGGAACGCAAACGCTAGCCGTCACCAATAAAAAACAAGACCAAACTCCAGAGAGCCTATCACCGCTAGCTCAAACCAACCGTTTGAGGTTAGTGAAAAAGTGAATTGAGCGGGTGCGCTAACGCTAGCCTTCACCAATAACAAACAGGGCCAAGAAAATTAAGGAAACTAGCACCGCCAGTTCAGAACCATTACAAGGTTGGCGACAAGTGAATTGGGAGCGGGTGCTACGCAAGCCTTCACCAACAAAAACAAGGCCAAACTCAAAGAGACTAGCACCGCTAGCTCAACCCAACCGAATAGGTTATGGAAGGTGCGTGAATGCTCGCTTTCTCAAAGTAAACAACACCAGAACACAGCTGGCTACACAATAAAGTAGAGTAATACTTACCCACGTGTCGACCTCACGTGGAAATTGCCTCCTAAAGAGGACAGAGCCACAACAATGGCAACAAAAACCGCAGTCAAGGCAAAATAAAGACTACAGTACTTACGTGACCACACGTAGTCTTCTCCGAGGCGGACGGAGCCGCGAATAAGTAAAATGTACTCACCAGTGTTGAACCACTTCAGTAACACTGTGGTTTGGGAGAGGGGCGATAGCCACCGTAGCTCCACTTAGATACCTTAGTAAAGGTGAAACCGTCGCGGCCCACGGAGGGTGAACACACTGCTCCGGCCAACAGGCAGGCGGGCCTCCAGCAATGGTGAGGAAGAAAATCCAAAGGCCTGTAGCCTTGGGTTGAACACGCGCGAGAAGAAAAAAGGACTGAATTAACGGATAACGCTAGGCTATGTAGCCTCTTGAATGCTTATCCGGTCACACCTGTGTGACATCGTTGATATAATTACTTGAACAGCGCATGCGCAAAGGGAATATTCCGTGCTTTCAGCACCGCCCTCTGGTGGTCAGGAGGGATGAAATAGAACTACGTAGTCGTGTTTTGTTTTGTGTGTTTTATATGGAGGTACTGTATATGTTGCAACTTCTGGTTGTATAAATTTAGTCTTTGTTAAAACTAAAGTGTTTTTGTACAAAGTGTTTAAATAGGTTGTATAATGTAAAATGTACTCTTACAAACTGAATTTCACTGTGAGTTCTTGCCCTGTTTCGCTTTGTGGCATGAAAACATCCACTGCAGTAACTATTTTAAGTTATTAGTAGTTTAGACTGAAGAAGTCTTTCAGATGAAAGAAGAAACTTTTCTACAGTTTTTTTTTAGATTAGTAGCTGAAATTTTTTATTTTTTTTATTTTTTGCCTATCCTCTTTGCCTCAATGTTGGCTGATAAGGCAGAAATGGCTCACTTAATGCCTCAGTTAACACTGTGAGCTTCACTACCTCCACATTACAGCTGTCTTTGTTTGTTTGTGTCTGAGGTTAGCTCACCATGGGTTACATTTGCTCGTGGGTGGAGCGATCTTACCATTCATGTAAAATATTTGATATTGTTCTTATAGAAACAATAGAGGGAGTGGTGTAGCAGAGGTTAGAGAAGGTGGGCCTGTGATTGGAAGATCGCCGGTTCAACTCTCGGTACCAACAACAACATCAAAATGAAAGTGGGATAAAATCAAAAAAGGCTTTCAATACAGAACAACTGGACTTTATTTGTAACAAACAAGACGTTTCGCTCATCATCCGATAAGCTTTCTCAATTGGAGACTGTGTGAAAGTGAGAAAGTGGGATAGGTAAAGCACCCACAACTGCCTCCACCCTCCTTTGCCCCACTCTGAGCCCTTGAGCAAGGCCCTTAACCCTCACCATCTGCTCCCCCAGGCACCCTATAGATATCAGCTCTCTGCTCCACACAGAGGGCTGTGGTAGCTTGGTGTTTCAGATTGTGACTGAAGTGAGAGAAGTAGAGTGTGCTCTGTTCACACAAGGAGAGCTGTTGGTCAGGCTACTTCTAGTTGTGCCATTAACTCTAAAATAGTTATTGAATCAAGTGTTTATCTGTGTAGGTAAAACTAGATGTTAAATAACCCATTAAAATACACCAGAAGGCAGGAAATGGCATCTATTTTATTCAAAATTTTCTGGGGGACGAACCCCAGACCCCCCATAAGGGTGTCCCCCCACATTACAAATAAATAAACTAAATGGAATTGAATTGAAATGGTTCTGATGCCAATGGCCACTGCATTGTTCAAGTCAAGAGCCAGTGTTAGCACTGGGGGCTAAAGTGCCCCTAAAGGGCAGATTCTAGAATCACCCCTGTAAGGTTATAAGTACCGTACTTTTCGGCATATAAGTCGCTGTTTATTTTACTAATTTGCATGTCCTGCGGCTTGTACGACGAAGCGTCATATTTATGGATGTCCCTCATATTTTTAGACCCATTTTTGGCTCTGATTTCAACCTTGCTCTCAGCGGAGGCAGTCGCAACCCTTCCCTCTCCTGTCCTTCCCCCCCCCTGCTGCTGGCAGCTCCACAGCAAAGCGCCTCGAACGCAAATTAAGATGGATTGGAGGTTTGGGCATTCGATTCTACAAGAAGATTACCACAGAAGAAGGCACAAGGGGAGCCTTTTCAACCTCACAGAGTGACGGAGGATACGCCATGGATTCCGTGGATGTCTGGGTGTGCTCGGGAGGTGACGAACCTTGGAATCTTGGATTATATTGGTTATGATGGCAGCGCTTTCCTTTTGGCATTTGTGGAGCACTGGTCTATCACAAAAGAGGGAGACTTCAGCAGGACTTAATGCCTGGAGCACCCGACGTCTGGTCTGAGCTGTGACCTCGAGAAATCAGCTGTGTGCGAGCTTATTCGGGGGGTGAACAGATCAACCTTGGTTTTAGGACTCTGTTCGCTGTGGTCAACATCAGAATTCAGCTGTTTGAGAGCTTATCCAGAGGGTGAGCTGGTCACCCTTGGACTTAGGACTCGGGTCGCTGTGGTCAACATCTGAGGTCAGAGTCGGATCAGTGGGAGAAAAAAGTCCCGAATTGGATCATATGAACAGAATGGCCCTTACAGACTGAAGGCTGCTGAAATTACAAAGTGTGCCTGATGTAATAATAATATTTGTAATTCTTATCTGGCTCCCTTGGAAACAGCCTTGGAAAAGGCTGGATATCTAATCTCTCCTGAGACGTGGCTACTGTGGAAAAAAGCTGTTGTTGTCTTGTCTGCCCCCCCCCGGAGAACTTTTCTATGCGCGTTATCGGAGGCATCCGGAATGTTTCATGGACAAATCCTCCCTGCCTCGGTTTCAACCTGCAACATGTAACTGTCATAAATGTGCTTATGATATGGTTTTTACTGGGTCATGCGGTGTCTTGCAGACAAAATGTGATTCATTTTTTTTAATATCAACGCTGTGACCCCCATGGTTTCTTTCCCTGTTTTCCCACCTTTGACCTTCATCTGGAGACGGATGAGAGAAGGCCGCGCTGAAGAACATGTGAAGACATGTCATGTCATGTCATGTGTTTTGATAAGGCAGCAGCTTTTCACACTCAAACCCTCTCCTGGATGACTGTGATTACATAATCACGCTGTATCGATGAAAATTGGTGCAATGTTAATAATAAATGACTCTTGACTCTTGACTCTTGATATAGCCATTTTTCATTTAGGCAAAAAAAATGGTGCAGTACCAATTTTGTCCGCTAGGGGGACACTTCCAGAGAGTACACGACCGTTTCTAGCTTATGTGTCTGAAAAAAGCCTCCTCTGCTCGGACTGACTCTGTCGCTGCCCGCCTCTTGCTCTGGAGGTACTATTAGCTGTGTTGTTAGCTGTGTTTTTTTAGCAAGATAACTCATAAACCACACTGCGGATTTTCTTGAAACTTACAGAGCGTAATTATTTGGTGGTCATTTACAACTGACTAGCTTTAAGAGATGTTTGGGATAAAAAAAAACGATATTTTATTAGCGGTTAGCTACCGTAAACAGATACTGTACCTACTATTTAGATATACTGTATACGGTAGCTCATAAACCACTTGGCGGATATTTTTTCTGCTTACAGAGTGTAATTATATGTGGTTTAATGTACAAACTGTTGCCCTGTACTGTATAAGACAATTGAGATAAAATTAGATTTTTTATTTGTGTTTAGAGACGGAATCGTCTCGTTAGCTTCGGTTTTATTTCTGTTTATATTGTTATAAATAGTCATAAACCACTCGACGGATATTTTTTAGGCTTACAGAGTGAACGGTTAAGCTCAGGAACCCTTGTGCTATAATGTCAGCTAAAATACATTTTCTCAACAAAGAAATAATTGTTTTTACCATGTTAATCTTTTAAAGTCCTTCCATGCTGGCTCGCTTCTGTGGCCGCCATTTTCAGCAGGGCAAATGAGGCGCTGACGCGTCGCGTAGCGGTGACGCATAATAGATGCGACTTATAGGGCGAAGCGGCGTATTTATGGATTTTTTCAAATTATTCCCAATACAGTAATTGGACAAAGCGGCTTATACACAGAAGCGACTTTTACGCCAAAAAGTACGGTACATGATTTTAATAATAATAGGTAGTTATCTAAAGTGGGCCAGTCTGAAGCATGAAATTCCAGGGCTGAAAATGAGTCCTCCTTCGGCCCTCAGGGGAGGCATAACCTGCTGAGACCCTGCGTCCTTTATCAGGGAGACCAGATTTTAAGTTTCATTTTAATAATTTCAGATTTCCATCCATATTTCATCCATTATCTTTTACTCGCTTCTTCCTTTTCGGGTCATGGGGGTCACTGGTACCCATGTTCAGCCATCACTGTGCAAAAGGCACAGGTCCAGGTCCTGTCCAGGTACACACTGCAAAGGACAAGTCCATCAAACGCGACAAACAACCATTCACTCTCTCACACCTCGGGACAATTGAGCTTTACCAACCAGCCTAACATAATAATAATAATACTGTAATTAATTCAATTTATAACGCACTTTTCATTAGTGAAAATCTCAAAGTGCTACACACATTGAATGCTACACACATTCATACACCGGTAGCGGCAGACTACAATGCAAGGTGCTTTCCAGTCCTACCGGGAGCAACTCGGGGTTAAGCGTCTTGCCCAAGGACACAACGACACATGGTGTAGGGAACCGGGATTCGAACCGCCAACCTTCCAATCGGGGGACGACTGCCATTACCACTACGCCACGGCCACCCCATGCATGTTTTAGGTCTGCGAGAGGGAACCCATGCAGCACGGAGAGAACATGCAAACTCCACCTAGAAAGGCCCGTGACCTGGATTCAATCTGACCTTCTCGCTGAGAGGCAGCAGCTCTACCTACTGCACCACAGTGCTGCTCTAAATCAAGATGTCTAACTCCCAATTTCTCGAAACAAAGTTTGTTTTTAGCCACTTTTCATTTTGTAATTTTCTGAATATTATCTCATTGTAGTAATACTGTATACCAACTATATTATTATCATTATAACACTAATATAATATTAGTATTTTAAATGTGTATTAATGTCTTCTTCTTCTTCTTCTTTTTGTTTTATGGCGGTTGGCAAGCAACTTAATTGTGTGCATTACTGCCACCTACTGGTATGGAGTGTGGACTAGGATGCAATCTTTATAATCTCTCCCCACAAAAAAATAAATAATAATAATTAAATTAAAAAAAGAACTTATATCCTTTTTATCAGTTTTGTTTTCTTAAGATAGATTACTAAGCACCAAAGGTGGGCGCCAGACCGCTAGGGAGCGCTAAAGCGCTAATCCGCTTATAGCGGACCTAAACAATTTGTCAGCGTTACAGCGGATTGACTAACTTTTATAATTCATGAGCGGATTTGTGCTATTTTTATTTAAAATGCAGTACCGCTAATAACTAATTATCTATCAGTAAAAACGAAATGGGGGTACGTTATTTTGTCTTTGGCGCGCTGGCTCTCGTAGCTGCTTGTTTACTTTTTTCCCCTTGGTGAGGGAGGGTGGAGGGAGCAGAGAGGAGGGAGGGTAGGAGGGGGAGGGAGCAGAGGGGAGGGAGGGGTGAAACAATAAGGATGATGCTGATTGGCTAAGGTAGAGTGTCAGGTAGAGGTCAGCCAATCAGAGGTTTTGTTGTTCAGTTCACTCTCAAACCACAAGCCGCAGCTTCCAAATCTGAAAAGTTAGCAGAAGTCCTGCAGCAGTGGCGAGTCTGGAGGGAAAGTTGGCGTTTTCAAAGTGGAAATACAGAAACTACTTTACTCTCCTTGAGGTAAAAGGCAAGAACGTACATGTGAAGTGTACATTATGTCCCGGAGCGAAGTGTTAGTCTACGTCCGTCGTAATCTGATCTGATGAAGCATCTCTGCTCAGGTAATTCAGATTTTCAGTACTGTTTTAAAAGTACTTCATATTGTTAAAATGGTTCTTTTGTTTTTAAGAAAATACTTGAAGAACCAGTTGTGTGAGGGTTTGATTTTATTTTACACTACAAAGCACTTATTTTAACTGTTTACTTTTATTTCTAAGAAAACACTTGAACAGTACAGTGTGTACATAGAGCTGAAAACACAATTGTTATATTATTTTGTTAACCTGTATTTTGTAATGAAGAAAAAACTTGAAGTATAGTATGTCAACCAGTCATGTTCTGTTGAGGTGATGTAAGCATTTCTACTTTAAATTCGTACAATAAACAAAAGAAAAAGACAAAGAAGCAGCCAAAATAGCAATCCTCAACACATTAAACAACTTTTAAATTTTTGGACCATGAGCGAAAGGTGTATTGTAGGAGATGACATACCGAGCGAATCGGGGTTAAGAAGGTGTATAACAGTTCATGCACCGCGAGTTGGCAGTGTAGTGCAAATATTTGCTGGTGAAGATTCTCAGTCGTCCAGGACATGATAAAATCAAAAAAGGCGTTCAATACAGGATCAACTGGACTTTATTTGTTGCAGAAAACGTTTCGACTTCTGTCCAGAAGTCTTTTTCAATTCTGAATGAATGGAAGCTGTGAGAACGAGAAGTTTTATACAAGCCACGCACCAACATATGAAATTGGAAACTGAAATAACACCACAAAATACCTAACATGCCCATTCTATTTAAATTGACAAAACAACACATCACACCTGGGGGTTTGTAACACATACATGTAAATTGAAAGATCACACCTTAACAGTAGGAGGTTCCCTTGAGGTCTCTGGTAGAAGACACAAAACTGTATGTAAATTGACAAAAAACACCCCCCAAACAACAACAGAGGCTACTCAGAGAAACTTTGTTAGTCTAATTTACAGACAAGACATCCCTGCTCCCATCCAGTGTAAAACGTTTCGGAATCAAATCCAAAACTGAGTTATAAGTCTTAGAAAGTTGAAATCTCAGACCTCCTCCTCTGTTAAGAGAAGGTTTTTCTCTCTTAACATACAAAGCTTCCTTCACCCCCCTCTCAAACCATCTGTGCTCTCGGTCCAAAATTTGAACATTCTGGTCCTCAAATGAGTGACCCTTGTCCGTGAGGTGGAGGTGAACAGCTGAGTTTTGTCCAGAGGAGGTAGCTCTCCTATGTTGAGACATTCTTTTGTGGATAGGTTGCTTCGTTTCTCCGATGTAACGGTCTGAGCAGACTTCGCTGCACTGGACTGCATAAACCACACCACTCTGTTTGTGTGTGGGGGTTTGGTCTTTAGGGTGGATACAACAACAACAACAAATAAAGTCCAGTTGATCCTGTATTGAACGCCTTTTTTGATTTTAGTGCAAATATTGCATAACTTGCTGGCTACCAATTGTTGAATTTAAATAACGGTTTAGAATTAGCTTCCCCTAATTTTCATAAGGCATTAGTGCTTTTGTCTGAGAGACAGCTCTGTTCATCAGGCAGTCAGAATGCTAAACACTCTGCCTGCTCTGCCTCCCCTCCCATTTGAACTGCCTTAACACAAAAAACTTTCTCACACATTACCACTCAACACAAAGTTTTTAACACTGGACTCTGTGTCATCAAACGGGTTATTCACTAAACTCTCGGTCATGTGCTCATTCAGTTTGCACTACTTCTCATATTTGCACTAATGTTTGTATTACATTACTGCCTATAGTCATACTACTGTTTACATTCACTGTTTACATTTATTAATACTGTTTACATTTATTACTACTGTTTACATTTACACTAATTTTATATACACTACTGCAGATACATATACAGCATTCTCTGACTAGCCTTATCTAAGGATGCCAAATGTGCCTTATGTGCCTCACTGCATATGCCACTTTGCCTATATACCAACATCAAATACCTCATACATATACTGTGTACATTAACTTATATGCTGCTGTGCCACTCTTTGCAAATGTCAATGCTAGAACCTTCAGTTTATTTTATAGATATACTTTTTATACTACTATGCAAAAACTCAGGACAGTATTACACTTTTATTATTTCATTTTATGCTTATGTTCATTGGGTGTTTGGTGTTTTAGGGGTGTTTGGTGTTTCAGTGTTGGTGTAAATTTTCATACTTTTATACTATTATGAAAAAACTCAGGACAGTGTTACACTTTTACTATTTTATGCTTATGTTTATTAAATGTTTTAGTGTTTAGTGTTTAGATGGTTACTGTTGCACCGAGGGACTGAGAGAAACGCAATTTCGGTCCTGTGTATGTCCTGTACATATTGCAGTTCTGCCAATAAAGTTGACTTTGACTTTTGAAATTGCGGACCTAAATAAATTAATAAGTGCTTTTGAAATAGCGGAACTAATTTTTGGATTAGCGCTGCCCAGCACTGCTAAGCACTATAACTGTTCAGAAGTAGATGAATCTCCTAATTGTACAGGTAGTCCCCGATTTACGAGCGCTCTGATCTACGAGGTTCCAGACTTACGAGCTGGCGAATTTTTGGAAAAAACGCAAAAAATACTGAGTTTTCATGTGTTTTTTCACCACAGTTCGTTAGCTAAACATGTGGACACACGTTTCCGATCATTTTTATGCACTCATAAGCAGTTTTTTGATGAAAAACGAGTGTTTGTAGTCGCGCTAGCGAAACCGTTCCAATTTACGAGCGAAATTCCGGACTTACGAGAGACCTGGCAACCGTTCCGAAATACGAGATTTCCGGTTTACGAGCGCCTCGTTGTAACGGATCTCGCTCGTAAATCGGGGACTACCTGTATATTGAACTTTTTTTTAAAGTCTATATTCTAACTTCTTCCTTTCTTTAGCATATTTAGGACAAAATAATAAAACATGTTTTACTGTCTCTTCTTGAGAACAAAAATCACAGTTTCCTGATGGATGTTTCCCCATTTTAAATAATGTATCCTGTATGATTAAACTGTAGTCTAGATATAACTTTTTCCTCTCTCCTACTTCTTCCTGTTCCCTTCATTCCACCCACTTTCCTTTGAATACTGTACATCTGCCAGTTCTTTCTTTTTCCCACTGTTTCTGCCATCTATCCATAATCTTTTGTTTAATAATAGATTTGATTTCCTCTTTACTAAATTGTATCTTTATTTCAATATAACGGTTTTTTGAAGCTCGTTTTGCATATTTATCTGCCAACTCATTTCCCTCTATGTGCTGGAACCCATACAAATATGACCACCAAACCCATGGCTTGAATGCAGTATTTTCTGAATTTCTATTAGAAGGTCCGGCCTACTATTAGACTGATTACTTTTGATTGCGAGTAATGATGAGCTTGAATCCAAACAAATTAAACTTCTCAACGGTCGTACCTCTTCAATCCTGTCTAAAGCTAAAATGATTCCCATCATCTCCCCTGTAAACACTGATACCCCATCAGTAATCCTCTTACATCCTCCTACACCAAATTCTGGGACAACAAACGACACTCCATTGTGACTATTTGAACTTTTAGATGCGTCTGTATGAATTTCAATTAAACCATAATATTTATTATCAATATATGATCGCCCTGAGTATGATTCTGAATAATTTCCTTTTTTCCTCTTCTCCAAACCCTATGGAACCGAACGTGTCGTTGCCGACACGTTTTCCACACGCTAACTTTGCATTACCGTAAAAAAAACAAAAAACTTTGCATTACCGTAACTCTGCAACGGTTTGCGCTATCAGAAAAATTCAAACGGTGTTTGAAAGAAAACAAAGTGCGCTTTTTGGCTGTTTTGGGGGTATTACGGTAATCGCCTTCCCGCACGGGAAGCCCAGGAATGCGAGTTTTTGTGTTCAGCACGCACGAAACGTGCAGAGTGAGGAGGAAAAGCATGAGAATCAGCAAAAAATATGTCAAACAAATGTACTTCAAGGAATAAAAAGACAATAAGGAGATTCCTGGATGATTTGAATTTGGAGAAGGAGTTTCTTTTTGTTCTTCTGAAGAAAAACATTTGATCAATTGCATAACTTTTTGAATTTTATTTCTGAATGAATGAGGCCTGTTACTTCGTGGATAATAGTTTTATACTGGGTACACATAATAGGATATAGTTTTATTTTATATTTTATTTTATATTTTATTTTGTTGTTGGAATAGTATATCAAGTCTATAAGATATTACAATATTCATCAGTTTGTACTTTGTTTGTGTAGAAGATAATAAGGAGAAATGTAGGGAGGGGAAATTTGCCTGTAACTACAGTAGTTTGAATTGTTAGTCTGTTTCTTATTTGTAAAAATAAGTGAGAATTAAAAAAAACATTGTAAATATGTTCTATAGTGTTGAAATTGTTAATTTGTGATGCAAAATCAGTACTTCATGTTCAAATGCAGTGTTTTATTTGCATAAAATCTCTAAAATTTAATTTCGCTTTTTGTTTTTTCTTGACAGTTTTAATAGTGGTTTAGTATAAAGCATAATGTAAAATAATGCCAGATATTGAAAGTTCTAAATATTTTTGAACAAATGTGCTGAAGCACTTGGCCATAGGACATTTTCTTCATATTTTCTAGTGAAAAACAAGTAAAAAATGCTAGGCGGAAATTTGAGACTTATGATAAATCTACAATTGAATGAGGAACTGTTTGTCCTATATTTATGGTCAATAAATCATAATATTTGTGTATTAATGTGGTCTACGATGTCTTTTTTAAATAAATAAACCGAAACCGATGAACAACAGTTTACCTGTTCGCTGTTCATTGCTCCTCCCTCCCACACCTGTGGCAGCACGTGACAGCCGCTCCTCCTGATTGGCGCGCTGCTCCGCTCCGCCAGCAGGTGGCGCGAGGACACCGAGCTCAGCTGCACACTTTCTGATCGATGCTTCGATCCTCTCCTCTCCGCGACACGCCCCTGGCTCCTGCTCGTGTGTGTGTGTCAACTCTTTTATTTTGGTTACGGGGCACATGGCGCACCGAGAGCTCGACCCAACGGTACGGCTGCGCGCGCATTCATAGGTGGCATTCGCGCGTGCCATCCTGGCGTTTGACACCGCAGAAGAAGAAGAAGAAGAAGCACAGAGAAGAGAGTGACAGCGACGTCATCTGAAAGAGTTTCTCTCTGTTTGGGTTCGCGTTTTGGAGACAAGTTGTTGACAGACTGAACCGGTTGTTGTTTTTAACGATTAAAAACACGAACATTAAACAGGTGGAGGACCTTCAACCACACAAATCAACCTGGTAAGTGTCTCAGCTTCCATTTTCACACACATATCTGTTTGTACGCAGCTCCAATAATCATCAGTGGTTTATGGCAGCGAGGTGCTCTTTATCATCACTTTCATTGGTCTTCTTTCTGTGTGGAGGGTAGGCTACTTTGAATCATACCTAATTATAAACTCATAAAGAGCTTCATAAAACATACTAACTAATCAAACCATTCAGCCCGAGGAGAACACTGGAAGTCAAATGAGGTTAAATGAGGTTATCATCTTTACTAAATGTATTTTATATTCTTTTGTATTTTATATTCTTTATTCATTTTATATTTCAATTTGTTTTTTCTTGCTGTAAAGTGTCCTTGGGTGTCCTGAAAGGCGCTTTTAAATAAAATTATTATTATTATTATTATTATTATTATTATAAAGCCTCACTGAGAGAAGTCTCCACCTACTGGACTTCATCTTTCAATTTTTAGAAGACTGGGGGAGTTTTCTTTCCCCCTTTAGCCCATTAAGTAGTCAGTGTGATTTGTGGAGGGGCAGAACCAGGTGCAGTCTTCAGAAACATCTGTCCAGCTGCTGGATTCACCTTTTTTTTTTTGGCCTGGCAATGATGATGACTTTGAACTTGCATTTTTCTTTTAAACGATGCTTCTCTGCTCACAAATGTTTTTATTTTTAATTGTCATAAATAAGTAAAGAGGCCCAGCAGATGGGAAACGAGTTGTAGAGTGCAGAGGAACCATGATGTTCTCAAACCTCCAGCATCTGCTGTTTGTATTCTCCATTGTGTCTGGCAGCCCTTCACGTTCCACCTTCCCTGCTCCTGTTATACAAGATGGTTTGCAGTCTTTTTTTTTTTCCAGTAAACACTGGAGAATCTGTCCAACAACTAAAAACAGGCCGCTGTAATTTTGGACTGAGCAAATCAGTAGCTTTTCAGGAAAAAATGTAGAGCGTTGTATTTTTAACCTTTTAACCGGGGAAGGCGTTTAGTTTCAATTAAACCAGTGATTATTCTTTTGACTGCTTTAAAAAAAAAATTCAAGCATTTTATTTTTAAAAAAGCAGATTCACTCTGTCACACAGTTGCAGGAAGTTTATTTTAGTCTGAAAGACGAACTTTTTGGATCAGTTTGCAATGGAGCATTTTGACTCCTCTTTCTTTCGCTTCAGCGTTTCACGAGGTTAAGGATGTTTCTGAAACGAAAACGTGCAGCAGCATAGTCTTTTGAGCGTGCATGGTGCAAACCTATGTGGGGAGGATGTGGGGAGAGAGAAAACGGTCCACACTGCGCCCTATGAACCAAGAGAGCAGAGGTTTTTCTGCAAACGGTTTTGTCTTTTTAAGAGCATGAAATACCTTTTTTTTTAAAGGTTATGTTACAAGATTTTCTCCCTTCAAAAAGGGAGTAACCCACACAAATTACAGGTATGTTTCTATTCATTAGTGTTTCAATGACACATAGGCAATTACAGTAAATGTAGTTGCAGCATAAACCAACACCCTTTTTAGCATCTTCACATATTTTGTTTTTGTTCCATGTTTTCTCATCTCCTTAGGGACTGCAGTTAAACCCAAACAAAATGGGTGTGATTTGGTGAGCGTACATGAAGTTATTTCACTCCGCTCGGTCCAGGGAGAGGCTTGTTGCTGCATTCCTCTCCTTTTTATTCAGAGGGTGTGTGTCCAGGTACGTGGTGAGCTGTCGGGCCACTTTGTGACGCACAGATTAGAGTCAACAGCATCAGACGGCATCACTGACACGAGCTGAGGAGAGTTTGCACGGAGCGTCCAGTGAGAGTCCTGACAAGTGTGATTCATTCCTGGAATATTCCCCCGAAGCCACAGTGGTTCTTCTCTGTGTTACCTTACATGTAAGTTCAGGCAGATCTCTAGGCTTAGATCTGAGCATCTGCTGTCATTTTAGTAAAAACATGTAAGATAGACGCTGCCTTTTTGTTTCAGAGAAGCGCGTTTTCATCCAGAGTTTAAATAACAATTAAAAAGACTCAGTTAAGCTCTTTTAGTGACCTCAACAAACAAAAGTGAAGAGCAGAAGTAGGTAACTTCTAGGCTAGCACGTGGCTATTCAACTAAATTAATCAGGGGGCCACAGTTACTCAAAGCCAATAGCGCAGGCAAGGGCCGGACTAGGCCTGTCACAATAAACAATAAGTCCAATAAGTTGCATGATAAATGAAAATTATTGACCTCATTTTCATTTATCGGCTTTATTGTTTCGTCTCTCTTCTTTTCTCGTTGCTAAAAGCAGCTAAGCTGAGAAGCTAAGCTATGAGCTAAGCTAACAGGCCGACCTCAGGAAAAAACCTCCGTCTTGTCGAAGCGCCAAAATTTACAGTTGAAACACGTACCTTCGTATAAAAAAGTTGTTTTTCTCTGCAAAAAGAAGCTGAGAACTTGTTTACAGATTTTTTTTATTATTACTAAAAGCTTTGTGTGAAAAATGCTATGCTAAAGAGCTCAAACCACACCGAGCATCCGCCATTTGAGAACCGAAAACAAGAAAGGAGAGACAACCCGCGTCACGTCAAGGGGCCTCCCTCCCATTTCTTAAAGAGACATGCTGCTCGCTCCCTCACTATCCATCCTTTGGTTCAAACTGTCCTATACTGCTATCTGGTGGTCACAAAAGGTACTACACACAAAACAAATAAGCAATTCTTCTTAAATTTGACAATAATTAGTAATTATTGTCAAATTTCAAACAATTTTATTGTTTATCGCAATCATTTCTGAGACAATTAACTGCCCAGCAAATGCTGTTATTGTGACAGACATCCAGCAGTTATTGTCATTAAGTAAGTTGTGTTTTATGGTTTAAAGTCTAGTTTTATTTAACAATGAACCCATTGGTGGGCTGAACTGAGCACACCCGTGGGCCTGATTTGGCTCCAAGGCCACCAGTTGAATAGCCCTGTGCTAAAAGCTTGTCTTTCCACATTTTTTAAAGTCATAATCAAGGGGCCAATTCTCAAAGTTGGCATAGTTAAAAACAATAATGGTAATAGTTTCTTGTAAAGTGTTTACATTCAGCAGCTGTCTATCCGTGCAAGGTATTTTCCACTGAATGGTTGATTTTCTAGAGGCAAACAAACCTACAAGAGAAAACAACCACTGGTTTCTATGATGATGTGGTGTCGTGTTGATCAAAGTTCATGACTCATCAAGGCTCAGTCATCATATTTTTTTGCCTCGCTGCAGCAAATTACATGTGCAGCTGGAAACTTGTTTGTAAGATTCACTTCTTCGGCTTGAATAACCTGAAACTACGTGGTCAATTAAAGAAGTCTGCCTGGAGTTATGTGCCTGCATGTATGGTGGCATGTCTTATTTACTGTCAGACACAAACAAATAGTAGTTGTAGAGAACAGTGTTTTAATGCACCTCTAAATGGTTTTGCACTGTGTTGATTACTCAACACTTCAGCAGTTGAAGTCAGTGCTCTGACTTTGGCCTGATGGTGTAAATTTGAATGGTCTCTGCAGGTTTTAGTATAGTTCGTCCTGAATGCGACTCTACAAAATGCCTTCTTTAATTCTTCATACCTCCTCATTTTGGTTTTGCCTTTAGGGACAGGCTCTCTTTGACACGAGAAGTTCCAAGTCGTCTTTAGCGTATCGAGTGTGTACATGGCAGGTTCAAACTTCACTCGGGGAAGAAAAATGTCCCTGTGGATACTAAAAAAAAAACCGTGAAGAAAAGCTGTGTTCAGTGTCTTCTGGGAACTTTCTATGACTTCTCTCCGCTGTTTGACCAGGACAAATTAGACATGTTGTCACAAAGTTTGATTTACTAGTTTGGAACTTGGTAAAATGTCATCACCCTGACTTCCAGACCAGCTTTTATAATTTCCTCTGTTACAAGATGAACTTACAGTACCGTATGTACATATTGGCACGTTTGAAACAGTCTTTTTATACTGTACTTCACACAGTGGCCATGCTGACATAGTGGTGGGCAAGAGGCCTGTTTATAGTGGTTTGACCCTGGCCCTGTGTTAACCATTATTTAACTATAGCCAGTACAGTCATACAATACAACTAGAGGTACTAAAGAACAACTAAAGATAATATATGTTGGTCTGCTCAACGTTCTTTGTGCTAATTTGATGTGTAGTTCGTTGAAAAACTCTATACCCTTTAGGTTATATGTGTGTTTCATCACTGCTCGTTGTTTTTCACTTCATGGCAGTGATTAATCATGCCTACCACAACAGAGTCTTCTCTAGTTGATCCTGACCCCCGCAGACAAACAGTGGTCACACAAACAAAGGCAGTCTTTTCATGGTCTAAGACGGTATGCATGCATTTATTACGTTCTCCACTGGTTTTCAATGGGCATGTACTGACAGCACAAACTATTAATGTTTCTGTACAGGCTCATTCATTGTTTACCAAAAAAAAATCCAAGTCAAGATGCATGGCGGTCAGAATCAGCATGCATAACAAACGTAAGAAACAAAATTAAACACCAAGATATTATGAGTTTATCAACAAAGCAAGCTCTACTTCAGTTTTTTTATACGTCCCAGAACGATTAGTTTCACAGCAAGTAAGAGACATGACTACAAATGAATGTATGTGAACAACAAACTGACTTCTACAGTATTGTATTTACATCGTCAATATATCAATCCACTGATTAGCAATCTCTAGCAATCTCGAGTGACTGATCAAATCTGCATAATATGAAAATAAAAGTGCTTTAAGAACAAATAACTTTAAAATACAAAAACATCCAACCAACTTCTTCCTTCACATATTTGCATAAAATAAACAGTTGTGAGGTTGAAGGTTCTAATAAGAAGTAACTCTTGTCTGGAGCCAGAGGCCAAAACCCAAAACCCGGAGTGGAGGATGAGTGCAGTCAGACAGGATGGAGTCGGTCTTCTTTAGCGATTGACTTCTGAACAGGTCCGATAGTGAACTCTGCTTTACATCCATTATTTTACTGTTCAGCTTTATTTTTTAGAGGGTAAGGTTGAAATTTCAAACCAACAAATAAAAGAAAACATAAAAAACCCTCTAATTTTATGATAAAAAAACAAAAGCACCACATTCCTGTCATGAAACAGTGAGAGTTGATAAAGGAGGAAAATGCTCTCAGAAGTTCAGTCTGATGAATTGACAGCTCTCTCTGCTTATTGACTGTTCTGGGACCGGTGAAGTTAGTTCCATTGACAACTGGTTCACCTTCTCTCTAAAGACTGATCATTACAGAATCATCTGCAAACTTCAAGCTAAGACGATGCTCAGTTTGTCTCTGGCAGCCATTGGTGTAAGGAATGAAGAGGAGACGCAAAAGAACCCTGAGACGATTGTTTCCCTGCCTCCATTTACTTTCACTCTCTGAGGTTCAATTAGTTAAAAAGTTAAGAATCCAGCCCACAAGATGATCAAGATTAAAAATCTTAAATGCTTTTTTATTTTTTATTTTATTAAAATGCAAAGTTTAATTGGGTTAAAACAGGTGGGAAATTTTAAACCATCAGCTTGGTGTGAATTTTTTTCCTTCAAGCTGACTAGATTGAGAAACGAGGCATGGCATCATCTATGCTCTGTCTTGTAGACAAATGGTAATGAGGATGCAAAGTGTCCAGGGTGGAGAGAAATCTGCCTGAAGGCCCCACACAAAATATCTGATAGCTTAATTTGTCCTCAACACACAAATACTCAACATATTTTGCTGAACAGAAAACATAAGTTGAAGTGTCATAATACTCTAAAACCAGTTCTTCCATTTGGGTCACGGGGTCGCCGGTGCCCATATCCAGCAGTCACTGTGCGAGGGGCAGGGGACACCCTGGTCAGGTCTCCAGTCCATCACAGGGACACATAGAGGTAAATGAGACAAACAACCATTCACTCTCTCACTCACACCTAGAGACAATTTAGAGTTACCAATCAGTCTAACATGCATGTTTTTGGTCTGTGGGAGGAAACTGGACCCGGAGAAAACCCACACATGCACGGAGAGAACATGCAAACTCCACCCAGAAAGGCCCTCGGACCAGGATTTGAACCAGGGACCATTCTCGCTGAGAGGCAGCAGCTCTACCAGTTGTGCCACCGTGCTGCCCCCACTCGACAAACAAATGGGCTGAATGTAATTTATAAGAAAGTTTTTATTTAATTAATTTTTTTACTTTTATTTTTGAATCTAGTTGGGGCCTTTTTTGAAAACCTCAAAGGCCAAGATGGGTGACGACTAATACCTGGACAGCAGTTGACTCTTAGATCTCACCAGTGACCACACAACACATGAGTGAGTCACTTCTTATTACTGCGGCTTTTCTTCTGACATCTGCAGCGTTCGTTCATCCTCTTTTATTCTTTCCATCCATCCATTGACTTTTACTTGCTTCTTCCATTTTTGGGTCACGGGGGTCGCCGGTACCCATTTCCTCTTTTATTCTTTTTACGGTAATCAATCAATTCAATTCAACCTTTACTTGGTCTCAGTAGCCGTGTTTCCATCAAGGTTTCTTGATGCGCATTTTGAAGTATTGCATCAGAAAAGGTGAATGGAAACGGCACGATTCGAATTAACTTCCTCTAATTCGCAAAAAAGTTGATACGCTCGCTTGAGGTGGTTTTTGGAGCTGATGCGCAAAACGAGAGATGGAAACAGATTTGCCGACTCAGTTCTGACGTAGCGAACATTCACGTCATGTGACTGATCAGCTGTTTCCACTGTAGCCCTGTTTCCATCCATTTTCATTTCGAATTTAGAGCTAATTTTTGAAATCTCGCAAATACGTAAATACAAATTAATGCGAAGCAGAAGTGTTTCCATCTACTCTGCTTGTAGCGCATCTACCAAGCCACGCACAGCGTCATTACGTCAGACGTCAGCGTCATTACGTCAGACGTCAGCACTGCGCATGTCTACAGTAAACAGGAAGTAGCGGTTGAAAACAGAACCCGGCCACACATCTCGTCAAAATGGAGAGAATATTTCAGGTACGTGTTGCTATCGGGCGAGTTGTATTTATTCTGTCATGCCAACTAGTTTTAGCGATGTTACATGTTGTCCGGAGCGGAAACAGCTGATCAGTCACGTGACGTGAATGTTCGCTACGGCAGCACGAGTCGGAAAATCTGTTTCCATCTGTCGTTTTGCGCATCTGCTCATTTTCGAAGATCCCAAAAACCACCTCAAGCGAGCGTATAAACTTTTTGGCGAATTTGAGAAAGTAAATACGGATTTTGCCGTTTCCATTAAGCTTTTCTGCTGCGATACTTCAAAATGCGCAGCTAGAAACCTTGATGGAAACACGGCTTGTAACATCGCTAAAACTAGTTGGCATGACAGAATAAATACAACTTGCCCGATAGCAACACATTCCTGAAATATTCTCTCCATTTTGCCGAGATGTGTGGTTCGGTTCCTGTTTTCAACCGCTACTTCCTGTTTACTGTAGACGTGCGTAACGCTGACGTCTGACGTAATGCCGCTTTGCGTCGCCTGGTGGATTCGCTTCAAGCCAGTTGATGGAAACACTTCTGATTCGCATTAATTTTTATTTACATTTTTGCGAGTTTTAAAAAATTCGCTCAAAATTCGAATTGAAAATAGATGGAAACACGGTTAGTGAGCCCCGAGGACTCATTTACAAGAGAGACCTGTTTTGAACAAAGAATGGTGATAACAGTGAGAGACCTGTTTTGAACAAAGAATGGTGATAACAGTAGGCAATCTTAAAAAAGACATAAATTGAAATAAATAAATAAATGGAAGAAAATGTAAAAAAACAAAAAACAAAAAAAAAACAGATGCATTATAAAGTGACGTAAAATACTAAAAACTGGAACATGTCTGCATTGGTTTTTGCCATGAACTTAACAGATGTTTGAAGCCACTCAGAGAGGTCAAGGTCAAGAGCTTCAGATCTTTTTGCAAGATATTCCATGAAACAGAGTGGAGTAGTAGAAGGCCCTTTTGCCAAGTTCAGTCCTCACTGAGGGAACACTGCAGGTAATCATGTCCTGAGAGTGCACGCTGTAGCGCTAGCCCCACTCATGGCAATCCCCGAGACCCCGAACCCCCCATAGTCCAGGACAACAACCGACGCTGCACTCACGAAAAGACATGTAGGAGGAGATGTATGAAGGCAGCAGACCAAGAAGTGATATAAAGATGAAACTGTACCAGTGAGAGAGTCTGCGTGAACTTGTGGGCGGCCGTGGCGTAGTGGTAATGGCAGTCGTCCCCCGATCGGAAGGTTGGAGGTTCGAATCCCGGTTCCCCACACCATGTGCCGTTGTGTCCCTGGGCAAGACACTTAACCCCAAGTTGCTCCCGGTAGGACTGGAAAGCGCCTTGCATGGCAGTCTGCCGCTACCGGTGTATGAATGTTTGTATGAATGGGTGGATGGTTGGTATTGTAAGACGCTTTGGGGTCCCTCATAGGGGGCTGGAAAGCGTTATATAAATAAGCTCCATTTACCATTTAATGATGTCCAGTTAACTAGTGAATACAGTTTGCAGTGGTGGGTATGATAATCACAGCCAGTTATGATTCTTAGTGCACCATGATAGACAGAGTCCAACATCTGCAGGGTGCTTGTAGGAACATTTATGTAAATGATGTCACCATAGTCAATGGAGGGAAAGAAAGGCACAGTTACAAGGTGTTTCCTAGCCTTCAGAGTTAGACAGGATCTATTTCTGGAAAAAAAAAGTTTAACTTTCAGTTTCTTTACCAAGTTTTCGATGTGGGGTTTAAAAGAGAGATGCGAATCGACCAGGATACCCAAGTATTTGTAGGAATCGACAAACTCAATAGAGACATTTGAAGATAAAATTGAGTGAAAAACTTCTGGGACTGACTTCCTGTTTGCAAACAACATCCCTTTGGTTTTGTTGGCGTTTAGTACAAGTTTGAGACGGAACAAATCAGACTGGATGATGTTAAAAGCTGGAAAATCAGCATACACTAAACATTTACACAGATTTGTCCAGATGCATGGCTGATTGTAGTCATTGTACAGGAGAGGCTGCAGAGACTCAAGGAACTAATCGACTCCCCCTGAAGGCTGGGAAGGTTTGGGCCGGCTGCTCCCTGTCATTATCACAGCTGCACTTATTTCTGCAGGCCACTGCAATTATGAGACTGACGATGGTGAGCCCAGTAACCCTGTTAATTGGCCCAGGCTTTTAATGAGAAACTAGGTATGCACTGTTTGTCCCAAACGCTTGTGGAATGTGCAGACAGTGAGGGGGGTGGGGGGGTGGAGGGATGTCGGTCAGTACTGGGCTGCTGTCCTCTGAACTTGGCTGTAATCTTCCTCTTCAGGACTCAAACAAGACTTCTGTCTCCGCTAGAAGAAATTCTCACAACTGGAGACCTGTGTCACCTGCTTCAAATGTTAGCAGCCATTAAAGGTATTGTGACATGATTTTGTAAATTTGAATATTTGTCAGAACATATATATCTTATATCATTGAGCTCTGGTCGTTTTTGCATAATAAATTATAAATATATTAAATTTTTATTCCAAGTTATGGTAGTTTTTTTCTCTGGGATACGCCCCTAAAAATCTGCGCATTTCCGCAAAACGTCATCTTGACGTGACAACGGGAAGGCACGCTCCAACGTGCATTTAAATAATAATGGCGGAGCATGTCCTATCGCGTCTGAGATATCATTTTGAGACAGTAAATCTTCCAAAACTCTCATTAATAAACACTCCCTGAATAAAAAAATTACAGATGTTACCTGATGGCGCAGACATAATTTAAAAATGCATACATAGCAACGTGTTTGCTCCGGGCTCTCGGCTAATTTTTTTTAGAAGCTATCTTGGCTAACAAGAGTCCCTGACACCGGTCACGTCTGAGATATATCATTTTAAGACAGTAAATCTTCCAAAACTCTCATTAATAAACCCTCCCCGAATAAAAAGAAACGAGATGTTACCTGATGGCGCAGACATAATTTAAAAATACATACATAGCAACGTGTTTGCTCCGGGCTCTCGGCTAATGTTTGTTAGCTGCTATCTCGGCTTATTACCGGTCGCGTCAGCGATATATCATTTTAAGACAGTAAATCATCCAAAACTCTCATTAATATCCCTCCCCGAATAAAAAGAAACTACAGATGTTACCTGATCGCGCAGACATAATTTAAAAATACATCATTAGCAACGTGTTTGCTCCGGGCTCTCGGCTAATGTTTGTTAGCTGCTATCTCGGCTTATTACCGGTCGCGTCAGCGATATATCATTTTAAGACAGTAAATCTTCCAAAACTCTCATTAATATCCCTCCCCGAATAAAAAGAAACGAGATGTTACCTGATGGCGCAGACATAATTTAAAAATACATACATAGCAACGTGTTTGCTCCGGGCTCTCGGCTAATGTTTGTTAGCTGCTATCTCGGCTTATTACCGGTCGCGTCAGCGATATATCATTTTAAGACAGTAAATCATCCAAAACTCTCATTAATATCCCTCCCCGAATAAAAAGAAACTACAGATGTTACCTGATCGCGCAGACATAATTTAAAAATACATCATTAGCAACGTGTTTGCTCCGGGCTCTCGGCTAATGTTTGTTAGCTGCTATCTCGGCTTATTACCGGTCGCGTCAGCGATATATCATTTTAAGACAGTAAATCTTCCAAAACTCTCATTAATAAACCCTCCCCGAATAGAAAGAAACGAGATGTTACCTGATGGCGCAGACATAATTTAAAAATACATACATAGCAACGTGGCCTGTATCGCGGCTATTGTGTTAGCTATCTGATTCGGCTAGCTTGTTAGCAGCGAACAAACATAATCTGCCGTGATAATTGGCTTTATACACTCAAAGTGTATAAAGTAAAACAACATGAACTCACGTAAAATAAATAGTTTATAATCTAAAACACTACACACCTCCGATTATGTTTACACAAAGACTTACTCATCTCCTGGACAGTCTTCCGATGGTCCCTGCGTTGTTTCGACATGGTAGCTCCTGTGGGACTTTCTTCTGTAGATTTTCTTTTAAAAATAGTAGGAATAGCATCCGGTTTTAAAAGTCTTCTGAATCTTACTGGTAATCCTAAAGATTCTTTTATACCAGGTGCTGAAAACAATCGGCAGTGAAATGGTCGCTGCAGACATACGACTCCTGGAACCCACCGGTCCTTGTCTGGTCCATTCTTGACAAAGTTTGTCATCTTTTGGAAATTTGTGAAGGCTCACTTGTTCACTGCTGATATTAGAACACACAAATGCGCTACAACGTGACGGCATTTTTCAAGTTACACAAATAAAAGAGGCGATCCTTCAGGAAATGAATCTGTATGGCAAGCAGTTAACACACCTAACAAACGGGCAAGGCTCTGCCTTCTGCCCGTTGTCACGTCACACTGATGTGTCACGTCACACTGATGTGTCACGTCACACTGATGACGTATTGCGGGAATGCGCGGAATTTTAGGGGCGTATCCCAGCAAGTACCAGAGAAAAAATTAGCATAATTTAGAATAAAAATTTAATATATTTATAATTTATTATGCAAAAACGACCAGAGCTCAATGATATAAGATATATATGTTCTGACAAATATTCAAATTTACAAAATCATGTCACAATACCTTTAAATGGCCAGTTGTTATCGTCCCCATATGTAGCGTTCAGACTGCCCCTCCTGTACCTCCTAGTGGATTTAAAGGTACGTTGTTAGTGTTGTTGGCACTGATAATAGGTTCACGTGGTTAGGTTCAGAGTTAAGGGTCTGGGTTAGGTTTAGGCTCAGTGCTCTGGGTCAGGTATAAGGTTAGGTTTAGCAAAAGGGTTACCGGTACATAAAGCTGACAAAAAACAACCCACTTCCTGTTTTACCAGTGTGATACTCTATTAGTTTTGTGATTCATCAGACACCATGATGCTAAATCATCAAACATTATGGTTTTGGTAACCTTGTATGAGAAGATGGGAAGAGAAGACATAGAATAATCCACTTCTGTATTTTGTTATTTATAATTTAAAACTAGTTGTTTATCATTTGTAAGCTGATTTTAAAAGCTTTTGGCTTGTCTGCATATAAGAATAGAATGCAGTTAAAAGTAAAGAGTGTGAGGGAACACAAAGTTGATATTTAAGTTTTTTAAGCACATGTTTGTAGACGGTGTTAGTGGTAATAACATTATCTGGGAATCTAAAAATAACCGTCTCTATGAATACCTTCATGAAATCTTTGCAGGGCAATTTGTTTATGGCTTCATAAAATGAGTCAAATTTGTCTGTAATGACTGAGCTCATGTGAATTACATAAGAGGAAAAAGTTATCTTTGGAAAACACTCTTACAATAAAGATCTGGTGCAAAGGAAACGGCAGGTCATGTTGTGTAAGAACAAGAAGAGGCAAGAAGAGTTCTTTTCTGTAATCTGCAGTGATGATGACCCTCTCGTCTGGTAGAAATGTGACAATATTTACTTTCCTGCTGTGAAAACACTCCTCCAAATCTGTCTGCATGGGAAGGTTGCAAATGTAATTCACTCCCTACTCAAATCTAATGTGGACAAAATGTTGGTTTTCTAGCAAAAATAACAATAAAAAAGACCAAATCTAACTATGGACTTCAATTTGGTCAGTTGGTCCCTCAACACAACTGATAACATTTCTTTAAAGAGAAGACAGGCTGTAGGCGAGCCGATTTGCCCTGTTGGCATGCACACAGCTGGATATCTCATCGACTTGGAAGACTTGATGACGTGTCTATCTCTGCTGTCATCTGTGGATCTTAAGGACATATTTAATTGGATTTATGATAACTGGTTCCTGCTTTTTGGTTTTGGCTGGTTCCTGGTCTATCAACACACAAGGAAGGCGTCAGCTGCAAATCTGGACCTGTTCAAGCTGCCTGCCTTACATGATGGCTTGGTTCATGTCTCGAAAACCCAAACTTTTGGCTGAATGGATTAGATCTCGGGGATTTTTTCTCAGGCATGTTCCATTGGTTTGGTCATTTTAATTTGGACATTTTGGAAGTGAGTGGACTGACACAGACTGAAGGTAGATGTCATTAAAGTTCTGCCTGTCCCTAAAACAATCATGTTTTTCTGAAATTTGGCTGAATGACTGGCCTTGACAGGTTGTCTTATCTCAACACGCCTGTACAAGTTTTGTAAACCTGACGCTCTCACCCCTCCCAAACCTTCTGCTGAGGAATTCCAGGGTCTTTTCAGAGGAGCCCAGCTGAATAAACATTCTGTCATCGTTTCCGGACTCTGGATTCGTCTCTGGCCATCCTCAGCAGCTCCCCACCCATGAGTGTGCACATATCTCCAGAGGGAACTACTGTATATGGACCGAGTGATTCTATCTGAACTCTGCAGTGCCTCTACGGGCTGACATGCTCACCGCCTTTGAGTCACCCCCTGCGTAATGTCGGCCTCATTATGTGCTGGTGTGCAAGATTTTTTTACATTACCACATTTTTGTCCTTCAAGCAGAGGTCAAAAATGGGTTAGGATTTTTTTTTGTCTTCAAACCCTATGTGTCATTTTTCACCACTTTTATTGTCTGTCCAACAGATCTCACTTGTAAATGAGTCTTCGAGGCTCAATGTGACTTATCTGTTTAAATAAAGGTTGAATGAATGAATGAAT
>JBBPBX010039215.1:16433-29999 GCA_038048925.1 Garcialebias charrua
CAAAAAAAAAAAACAAAGGAGTTCTGTAAACAAATAGAAGTCTTTCAACTGCTTCAACTTGCGTAAAACGAAATTAAAAAAACAACAACATACAGGCACTCCCTGTTAGCTTATTTGTACATGCATTTATTGTAAATATATAAACTATTTTCAGTCTTTTGCCATTACTTTTGATAGGTTTGTAATACTGTATTGAACTGTATGAAATGGTAAGTGTAATTACACATCCGCGCCAGTAGGGGCAGTGGCGCTGTTATTGTCAGACTGAGCGCACAGAAGTTTTTTCACAGAGTAAGAAGCCACAGCAGCGCATGAGAAGTTTTAGAAAGTGCAGTGAAGATACAGCATGGAGAAATATTTAACAGGGATGAAAAGAAAGGCGAAGACAGACGAAGATAATAAGAAAGCGTATTTAGCCTTGGCTTCACTGTGACGAAGGTGGGAGATGAGGAAAGACCGGTGTGTCTGTTATGTCTTAAAATATTAGCAGCGGACAGCATGAAGCCTAATAAATTAAGACGTCACTTAACCACATTACACCCCAATCACGCTGATAAGCAAAGTATTTTCAGCATAAATATTATTATATAAATAATCCAAAGAAGAAAAAAAAAATCAGTCAGACCAGGTTGGACTCGAACCTGCGTCATCTGCATGAAAGGCAACAGTCTTAACCATTGTCCCATCTGACATATGTGGAAGTCTGCAGGTCTACTCTATTTAAAGGAAACGCTCCTCCTGAATTAGTATCGCATTTTAACTACATAAGTATCACGTTTTCACTACATAATTATCACGTTTTCACTACATAGTATCACGTTTTTACTACATAATTATCACGTTTTTACTACATAGTATCACGTTTTCACTACATAGTATCACGTTTTTACTACTTAGTATCACGTTTTTACTACATAATTATCACGTTTTTACTACATAGTATCACGTTTTTACTACATAGTATCACGTTTTTACTACTTAGTATCACGTTTTTACTACATAATTATCACGTTTTTACTACTTAGTATCACGTTTTTACTACATAATTATCACGTTTTTACTACATAAGCTCCAAAAAAATATTTTCATGGTTGAATGCAATGCCCTTCCGTAGTTATATAGATCACTTTGTCCAATTATTGGCAATAAATTGGAAAATTCCATAAACGGGTCGCACCTTTATTTAGGTCGCATCTACCGCTATGCGATGCGTCAGCGCCTCATTTGTCCTGCTGAAAATGGTGGCCACAGAAGCGAGCGAGCACGGAAGGGCTTTACAAGATTAACGCGGTAAAAACAATTATTTGTTTGCTGAAAATTATAGAAAAGACGTGTCTTAGCTGAACTTTTCCTTAATAAATTAACGCAATTGTCAAATCAGCTGGATTAAAAAATGTAGTTTCGCCACGTGCACGCGCGCGGGTGGGACGGCTTTATTTTTTTTAAATTTAGCTAAATAAACGCTTAAAAAATATATATTTCTTAGCTGAAATTATAGCACAAGGGTTCCTGAGCTTAAAGGGATTGTGACATGATGTTGGAAATTTGCATATTTGTCACAACATATGTATATCTTATATCATTCAGCTCTGATCGTTTTTTCAACATAAATTATAAATATATTAAAATTTCATTCCAAGTTATGGTAGTTATTTCTCTGGGACACGCCCCTAAAATTCTGCGCACTTCCGCAAAACGTCTTGTGACGTACTGGTGGGGAGCCGCTGCTCAACGGGCATGTAACTAATAATGGCTGGAGCATGTCGACTCAGACGAGTGCAGCATTTCTAGTGTTCATCTAAGCGATTTGTCTTCAGTTTTGGAAGTTCTGTTAGTTCTGGTGATGAACAAGAGCCAGCAGGTTTTAATTTAGGTATTCAACCGTATTTATATGAACCTTACCATTCAGGAAGTTACCGGTAGTCTGAACCGACACTGCAGAGGAGGGAGGATTTTAGGTTAGATTTATAATTTTAAAGCTGCACTATGTAACTTTGTAATGCAGTCTGTAACTTTTCTAACAATATATTTTTAACATATTTCTTCACTCTGTCACTATCTACTGACAGACTGATGTTAGACAAAGTAATCTCTGAAAAAAACTATAGTCCCCTTGCTTCTCTATCAGCATTTATAAAAACACTAAAAACACAGAGTGACCCGTCCTTAACCAGCCAATAAAAACAGAGTTTGTAACCAGCCAATAAAAACAGAGCTTGAATTTGAATCAGCCAATAAAAACAGAGCTTGAATTTGAATTTCAGCAGAGCCTCCCCCTCAGAGCCATATATGGCTCTGAGGGGGAGGGATCAGAATGCTTTGCCTGTTGAAAATTTTTCTAAGTTCTGCACTCTACAGAAAGTTACACATAGCACCTTTAAGACAGTCAATCGTCCAAAACTCTCATTACTAAACCCTCACGGAATTAATAAACTTACTGATGTTACGTTATCGCGCAGACATCATTTAAAAATACATGACAACTGGTACGTATCCAGAATTTTATAAGGGATGGTTACTTCAAATACAGTACAAAGTTGACCTGAAAAAATGCCACATGCCTTGGTGGCGCAATGGATAGCGCGTCTGCTCTCCACCCCAACGACGTGAGTTCGAATCTGACCTGGTTTCACTTATTTAAAAAAAATGTTTTTTTTGATAAATAAAATAAAAATGGAGTTTGTGTTAAAACCACAGGCATATTAGGCCTGTGGTTTTAACACAAACTCCAAAAAAATAAAAATAAAAATAAGTGAAACCAGGTCAGATTCGAACTCACGCCGTTGGAGTGGAGAGCAGATGCGCTATCCATTGCGCCACCAAGGCATGTGGCATTTTTTCAGGTCAACTTTGTATTTGAAGTAACCACCCCTTATAAAATTCTGGATACGTACCAGTTGTCATGTATTTTTAAATGATGTCTGCGATAACGTAACATCAGTAAGTTTATTAATTCCGTGAGGGTTTAGTAATGAGAGTTTTGGACGATTGACTGTCTTAAAATTAGGGGTGTAACGGTACGCTAAAATCACATTTCGGTTCGGTTCAACTACAAGGAGAGCTCGGTTCGGTTTTTTTTCGGTACAAAGTAAAAAAAATTTTTTTTACAAAATAAAGACTTACAAAATGTTTATTTTGAAAATGTGCCAAAAATATGTTTGTATTGTATTGTAGTAATAAATAAAAGTGACCCATTTGGATGACCAACAACACCACCAGCCTGATCAAGAAAGGTCATCAGAGACTCTACTTCCTCAGACGACTGAGACGTGCTGGTCTGAGCAGCCCAGTTCTCACCTCGTTCTACAGGTGTGCAGTGGAGAGCATCCTGTGCTCCAGCATCAACGTGTGGCATGGAGGCTGCACAGTTGCAGAGAGGAAAGCTCTACAGAGAGTGGTGAAGGCTGCACAGAAGTCTGTCGGAGTCAGTCTCCCCACCATCACAGACATTTACACCTCCAGATGCAGGAAAAGAGCCACCTGCATCATGAAAGACCTCACTCACCCAGCACACTCACTCTTTGCCCCACTCCCCTCAGGACGGAGGTTGAGGAGCATCAAATGTAGAACCACTAGACTGAGGAACAGCTTCTACCCTGAGGCTGTTAGACTCATGAATGAATAAATAAAAATAAAATAAAAATAAACACTGCAAAATATCACATCATGCTGATGCTGATCTGTTTTCTTGTTGCTGTGTTCATCTGTGTTCATCTGTGACCATCTGCTCATACAGACTCATGTTCGTGCTGCTGTTTATAATGATGTTTTTCCACTATATTAGGGCTTAGTGTATTACTAGTTGATGTTTTTCTTAGTTAATTCTAGATGTTATTACTGTTTTTCTCTTGCATTTGTTGTTGGATGTAACTGGGACCCCGTGTACATAATCTCGTTTTCATCACATGTACCACATGCGGTGCAAATGACAATAAAGACTCTCTGACTCTGACTCTGATTTTAAATAAACAGCACTCTACAATAAATAAACTATACTAACAATAATAAAAATCTTAATAAATGCAATAACAGTCAGAACCAGAACAATAAGCAGCAACAGACTGTTTACAATCTAACTAATCAAGTTTTTGTTCAGTAGCAGCAGTGTGGCTGTATTTGTCCTCATTGTGTACTCACAACTTCTTCTTGGTGGGACAGGTGGGAACAGTTCAGAGTTCAGTTCAGTCATCACTTAGCTGCAGGTGGATTTACCTCTGTCACAGACTGGAAATAAAAAACAAAAGAGATTAAAAAAAAACAAGTTAATAAGATTATGATTTAAAAAAAAAGATTATTTAGAATAATAAAACAATACCTCTTGAACAATTGAATCTCTCACTCTTCATCATGGCAGGCAGGGCTTTAATCTGGTCCAGGGCTTGTTGACAACATCAGTTAGTTTTTTCATAAAGAGCTGAACTTTTTGAAGTGTTGACATGATGAATGTCTCATAGTGACGCTCAGCAACTTTAAAGCCTGCGCATATAACAACGTTCAGACAGATTCAGAAATTTAAAAACTCATAGGCTACAGCTTGTGGACCGCTGTGATTACCTGATGAAGGAGTTTTAATGCAGCTCTTCGGTCACGTTCGGATGAAGTAGTTTTAATACAGCTGCTGTTCACGTTCAGATGAAGTTTTAATACAGCTGTTGTTCACGTTCGGATGAAGGAGTTTTAATACAGCTCTTCATTCACGTTCGGATGAAGGAGTTTTAATACAGCTCTTCATTCACGTTCGGATGAAGTTTTAATGCAGCTCTTCGGTCACGTTCGGATGAAGTAGTTTTAATACAGCTGCTGTTCACGTTCAGATGAAGTTTTAATACAGCTGTTGTTCACGTTCGGATGAAGGAGTTTTAATACAGCTCTTCATTCACGTTCGGATGAAGGAGTTTTAATACAGCTCTTCATTCACGTTCGGATGAAGTTTTAATACAGCTCTTCATTCACGTTCGGATGAAGTAGTTTTAATACAGCTGCTGTTCACGTTCAGATGACAGTTTCCAGTGCGTTCACGTGACGTGTTGCTGCTGCGTCACGCACTCAGCTGCTGCGAGTCTTCATGAAACAAAGTCCACACAAGCTGCGCGTGCGCTCGTCTTTTAAAAAGAAAGTTATAACGTTCAAAAACAGGAGACCGCACGAGATGCTAACGGCTAAATGCTGCGCGTGCCACGCGAAAATAGGTCCGTGCTGAAACGCGCCCAGGAAATTTTGTTCCGCGGTGCATATATTCCCCTGTTAAGAACGTTTAATGAGTGAAAAAATAACCGAAACGGTACGCAGGTGGACCGAACCGAACGTGGTGTACCGGAACGGTTCGGTAAACCCATTATAACCGTTACATGCCTAATATTTATTTTTATTTTTATAATGAGATGCATACTCGTAAGTCCGGGACCTCGTAAGTAAGAGCGCTCGTAAGACGGGGACTACCTGTATTTTTGAAGCTTGGTGCACAGAAAGAAATATTATTTCTTACTCATGCGACCTGGCTCAGCTCCTGACTTCCCTTCAGGAATTATTGGAAAAAGGTCGTTCTTTCTCAATGATTAAAGTTTTCCCATCAGAAATTTCAGCCTGTCACGAAGGCTGGGGACACAGGACACCTGGTGCGCATCCAATCATAATAAGATTTATCAAGGACGTGCTAAGGATGAAACCATCCAGCAGGGTCCTGACCCCTGGTTGGGATCTTAGCCTGGTCTTGGGGGCTCTCTGTGATCCTCCATTCAAGCCACTGAGCGAGGTTAAGATAGATTTATTATCTTATAAAACCACTCTACTCTTGGCACTTTGCTCGGCGAAACACGTGGGTGACCTCCATGCATTGTCTGTACATCCAATGTGTATCAGATTCGCTCCCGACGGGTCAAAGGTCACCCTAAGGCCTAATCCCGCATATAACCCCAAGGTCTTGACTTTAAACCATAAAAGTCTGGACTTTGAACTCTCCTCTTTTCCACTTGCTCCTGTCCACACTCAGGAACAGAAAAGGCTGAAGGCTCTCTGCCCCGTGAGAGCTTTACGCACTTACATGTAGAGAACAGCCGAATGGAGAAAAACAAATCAACTGTTCGTGTGCTTTGCAGCACCTGCTACCGGAAAGGCCCTGTCAAAACAACGCCTCTCACATTGGGTGACTGAGGCCATTAAAAGGGCGTACAGTAGCAAAGGTCAACAGGTGCCCTCTGGAGTGCACTCTCACTCTACTAAGGGCTTGGCCACTTCATGGTCATTGTTCAAGGGTGTACCAGTTGCAGACATTTGTGCTACGGCGAACTGGAGCTCATTAAACACTTTTGCAAAGCATTACAGTTTGGATGTTACTGCGTGTGATGTCACTCAGGCTGTTCTTTCTAACACCCAGTAGAAAGTAGCCTTGAGAAGCCTGTTGGTCAAGGGCAGACGTTCACACTAGCATGCATTTTACTGAGCATTTCAAGGGCGTGAATGAATTACGTTCCCATAGCATAAGTTGCATCGAGAGAACCAGACTGAAAGGGAACTGAAAGTTATGCACCATAACTCATGTTCCCTGAAGGAAGGGAACGAGGTGCAACATATCTGGCCCTTTTTAATGCTGAAAGCTCGGTGAAGTGCAATTTTGGAGAAAAATGGATGGGCGTCGGTCGCTTAAATACCCAGAGGGCGGGGCCTCTGGCGCGACGTTGACGCCTTAGCCGTAAAGTTGTGAATGTATTCCTTTAGGTAATCACGCGGGGGCGCAATTCCCATAGCATATGTTGCACCTCGTTCCCTTCCTTTAGGGAACATGAGTTATGGTGCATAACTTTCAGTTTTCGCTTGTAACTTTTGTTGCTGCACTTCGCGCAGTTGTGCATGAGTGGACCTAAAGCTCGTCATCTGATTGGTTACCCTGTATGTCAATCAAGTGACAGGATGTTTGATAGTCTGACAATTTTTAATGTCACGCTGCGAGCTACTAGTAGTGCCTCTGCGATAGACCGGTAGATCGCGATCGACGTTATGAGCACCCCTGCAGTAGGGGTTTCCCAAGGTCCATGTTAGTCTAAATCACAGAAGAGGCTCTTCTGTCCTTCTGTGATTTAGACTAACAGGGACCTTGGGAAACCCCTACTGTTAAGGTGTGGGTGTGATTTGTCAATCTACATACGTGTGTGTGTCTTCTCTCAACATTTAAAGCATTACTTCCAACTCTTTCTCTTTGAATTAAGAAAGCTCCTCGGATGAGAAGCGAAACGTCTTCTGTTACAAATGAAATCCAGTTGTTTCTGTATTGAACGCCTTTTTTGATTTCATCATGTCCTGGATGACTGAGAATCTTCACCAGCATGCTGTGGAAGAAGTACTACTTACCCCGATGCATGCTCAATAATCCAGGTAGAAAAATCTAAAAAGATAAGCCTGGTCCTCTGGACATTCAAAAAACAAAACAAAACAAAAAAGTAGAAACGTTTCTACTTTTTTGTTTTGTTTTGCTTTTTTTTTAATGTCCAGAGGACCAGACTTAGCTTTTATAGATACCTAAATGAGTGTCACTATTGCTGCTTCTTATGACAGCATCTGTCCCTGTCTGTTTCTTTATATTTATTTGTGTTCCCCTCCTGTCATACTTTTCTTATTCTGATCTTTGTGATTTCAGTTCTTGTGTCTCTGATTCTGTTTCCTGTCACATTCACTCCTCAGTCTGCTCCTCCAGTCCTCAGTCCTAATCATTCACACCTGTTCTCATCAGTCACCTACCCAGGTGCTCTACTCACTCTCCCTCTGTCTTATAAAAAGCCTTCCTAATCTCCTCCACTCTGCGTCTGGTCATTGTTCTGTATTTCACTCAGACGTCTTGGTCCTCCTCACGCCGATGTCCTGTTCAGACTGGTTCCTTATCGTGTTTAAGTAAGTTTTGTTGCCCCGACAGTATTTTGTTTTGTTGTTTAAATGAATTTTCTTTATTTAAACTCCTGCCTCACTCACCTGCCTGCATATAGGTCTCAAACACGAGGAGCGTGACACTTAAATTATAGTATTTTCTGGAATATAGGTTGCATTGTCCAATTATTGCCAAAGAATTGGAAAAATCCATGTCACACCTGAACATAGGTCGCACCTGAATATAGGTTGCACCTACGTCAAAATGTGGACCGTGTTTAGCTCTGCTGCAAATGTCTGCCACAGGAGCGCACAGCAAGGCTTTTAAGAAGATTAACACTTAAACACTATTTGTTTGATAAAAATTATAGCAAATATGTGCCTTAGCTGAACTTTTCTTAAATAAATAATTTCAGCAGGATAAACACCTAAAAATATAAATTTGTTAGCTGACATTATTGTAAGAGTGTCTCAGTTTAATTTTTGTTAATAAACTATTACAAATCAGCATATTTTATAAAAAGCCATAAATAGGTCGTACCTGAATATAGGTCGCAGGGCATGCAAAAATGATATAAAGCTGCGACCCACATTCTGGAAAATACAGTACGCTTTGTTAACATGGTGAAATCTTTTTCTTTTCTTTTTTACATCTGAGATTAGATTAGTTTTAGAACATGGTAAAGATTTCCACAGGTAAATCTAGTTGTGAGTAAACTACGGTGGCCGAGGGGTGCAAACGCGCTGCAAAAACAGAACAGCACGCTGCAAAAAGAAAACGGCGTTCCAAAAGTTGAAACACGCATCAAAATGAAAACAACAGCGTTCCAAAAGTTGAAACACGCATCAAAATGAAAACAACAGCGTTCCAAAAGTTGAAACACGCATCAAAATGAAAACAGCGCTCCAACAGATGAGGCGCACTGCAAAAGATAAGTCGCGCTCCCAAAAGAGGACGACCTGCAAATACAGAACGAGCTGCAAATAGAAAAGCCACAACGGAAGTGCTCCAGACCACTAGGGGCAGTCGAACAAAGAACAAATCATAAGCATATTACAGTATAGTTTTCGGAATGGCAATAGTTATTTGTGTATTTTAACTTGAAGAATATTTTACACATCGAAACTATCTCGTTGTATTTGTTTTAATACTGTGCGATAGAGTGGTATTGTATTGATGCTTGGTTGGCTTAGTGGTCTAACACAATGCCTCGAATGTGGGAGATCTGGGTTCGATTCCCGGGCTCGGAAATTTTTGTGGTATTAATTTTTCTTTTTTTTTAAGCCTTTTGTTTTGGATAAATCGGATGGAATAGATAAATACATCTACATGTTTATTATTTGTTGTTGCTTGGTTTATGTTGTTGGCAAGACTTTTAGCTTGTTTTAGGTTGTTGCTGGAGGAGGCGTGACAACCCCCAACCTCCTCCCCACGCCTGCTGCCTAAAACAAACTAAAACTCTAGCCACCAACATAAACCAAGCAACAACAAAGAATAAACATGTAGATGTATTTATCTATTCCACCCGATTTATCCAAAACAAAAGGCTTTAAAAAAAAAAAGAAATTAATACCACAAAAATTTCCGAGACCGGGAATCGAACCCAGGTCTCCCACATTCGAGGCAATGTGTTAGACCACTAAGCCAACCGAGCATCAATACATTTCATCACTATCGCACAGTATTAAAACAAATACAACGAGATAGTTTCGATGTGTAAAATATTCTTCAGTAATAAATAAGTTAAAATACACAAATAACTATTGCCATTCCGAAAACTATAATATGCTTATGATTTGTTCTTTGTTCGACTGCCCCTAGTGGTCTGGAGCACTTCCGTTGTGGCTTTTCTATTTGCAGCTCGTTCTGTATTTGCAGGTCGTCCCTTTTGGGAGCGCGACTTATCTTTTGCAGTGCGCCTCATCTGTTGGAGCGCTGCTGTTTTCATTTTGATGCGTGTTTCAACTTTTGGAAAGCTGCTGTTTTCATTTTGTTGCGTGTTTCAACTTTTGGAACGCTGCTGTTTTCATTTTGATGCGTGTTTCAACTTTTGGAACGCTGCTGTTTTCATTTTGATGCGTGTTTCAACTTTTGTAACGCTGTTGTTTTCATTTTGATGCGTGTTTCAACTTTTGGAGCGCCGTTTTCTTTTTGCAGTGCGTTTGCACCCCTCGGCCACCGTAGTAAACTGCTCCAGCTGTCTCAGGTTTAGTGTAAAACTGTTACACAAAGGCCCTGATGCATGCTCAATAATTCAGGTAGAAATATCTAAAAAAGCTAAGTCTGGTCCTCTGGACATTCAAAAAAACAAAAAAACAAAGAACAAAAAAATTGTAGCAGCAGGTCTACATATATATATATATTTTTTTTAAATGTCCAGAGGACCAGACTTGGCTTTTTTAGATGTTAAGTTTTCCTCAGCTCCATTCAGTCTGTCCTCATGTCTCCTTGTTCCTCCTCTTCAGGTGGGTGTCACCAACAGGAGCTGGATGTTGGAGCTGATTGGCTCTGCACAGACACGTGATCTCTAGGTCAGAGTTCAGTTTCACTTCTGAGGAAGAACTCTCACACTACTGACTGAAACACAAAATGGAGCAGAAAGGAGATCAGCTGGACCAGGAAACTTTCTCCTGTTCGATCTGTTTGGATCTACTGAAGGATCCGGTGGCTGTTCCCTGTGGACACAGCTACTGCATGAGCTGTATTAAAACCCACTGGGATGAAGAGGACCAGAGAGGGATCCACAGCTGCCCTCAGTGCAGGCTGACCTTCATACCAAGACCTGTCCTGAAGACAAACCTCATGTTGTCTGTCCTGGTGGAGCAGCTGAAGAAGACTGGACTCCAAGCTGCTCCTGATGATCACTGCACAGCTGGACCTGAACATGTGGCCTGTGATGTCTGCTCTGGAAGAAAACTGAAAGCCATCAAGTCCTGTTTGGTCTGTCTGGCCTCTTACTGTGAGAAACACCTTCAGCCTCATTATGAGTCGGCTCCATTTCAGAAACACAAGCTGGCGGAGCCCTCCAAGAACCTCCAGGAGAACATCTGCCCTCTCCACGACGAGGCGATGAAGATGTTCTGCCGTACTGATCAGAAGTGCATCTGTTATCTCTGCTCTGTGGAGGAACACAGAGGCCACGACATGGTCTCAGCTGCAGCGGAGAGGACCGAGAGGCAGAGAGAGCTCGAGGTGAGACGAGGAACCATCCAGCAGGAGATCCAGGACAGAGAGAAACATGTGGAGCTGCTTCAACAGGAGGTGGAGGCCATCCATCACTCTGCTGATAGAACAGTGGAGGACAGTGAGGAGATCTTCTCTCAGCTGATCCGTCTCATCCAGAAGAGCAGCTCTGATGTGACGCAGCAGATCAGGTCCCAGCAGGAAACTGAAGTGAGTCAGGTCTTGGATCTTCAGGAGAAGCTGGAGCAGGAGATCACCGAGCTGAAGAGGAAAGATGCTGAGCTGAAGCAGCTCTCGCACACAGAGGACCACAACCAGTTCCTCCACAACTACCAGTCAGTGACAGTGTCAGCACTCAGTGAGTCTCCTCCACACTCATCCAGCTTCAACATCCGTCCTCTGAGATACTTTGAGGAGGTGACAGCAGCTGTGGAGGAGCTCCGAGACGAACTGCAGGACGCCCTGAGAGACGCGTGGACAAACATCTCACTGACTGTCTCTGAGGTGGACGTGTTGCTGTCAGAACCAATGAGCAGAGCAGGATTCTTCAACCATTCATGTGACATCACTCTGGATCCAAACACGGCAAATAAACGTCTGTTACTGTCGGAGAGGAACAGAAAAGTTACAGGAACAGATCTTCCTCAGTCTTATTCTGACCATCCAAACAGATTCATTAAATGGTGGCAGGTTCTGAGCAGAGAGAGTCTGACTGGTCGTCGTTACTGGGAGGTGGAGTGGAGGGGAACAAGAGCTTCTGTAGCAGTCGCATACAAGAACATCAGCAGAACAGGAGATCAATCTAAATTTGGATGTAATAACAAATCGTGGGCTTTATATTGTTCTCCAGACAGTTTTAGATTTAGGCACAACAACATCCACACCTCCATCTCAGGTCCAGGTTGCTCCAGGATCGGAGTGTACCTGGACCACAGAGCAGGTGTTCTGTCCTTCTACAGAGTCTCTGAAACCAGGACTCTCCTCCACAGAGTCCACACCACGTTCACTCAGCCGCTCCACGCTGGACTTAGGGTTTCCAACTATGGAGACTCTGCCGAGTTTTGTGAACCGAAATAATTTTTTAGATTGAAACTTTGAGTTTATAGTTGTGATGTGACCCTCATCAACTTGTTGTTGTTGATGCAAACATAAACTGTCTCAATTGACTTTCTCTCCCTCATAAAAGTTTGTTATAGACTGTTTGAATGTTTGTCAAATAATTTGAACTTTATTATTTACATTGCAGATTTTTTTTTTTTCAGATTATAGTAACAATATGTTAATCTATGAGAATAATAAAAATTGTCATAACGAACGGAGTTCTTAATTTATTTATTAAACAAACTGAGCAATGTTAGTGACAAGAGGATTTTAAACACATATTAAGATCAACTTGTTGACATTTTTTGCAGGTGATCCAGAGACTGTTCATGTTTGTTAATCATGAATTCATGAGTTCATCTTCATTTCGTCATGAGTTCAGACCACTCTATTGATCGATCTGCAGTAAATACTCGAGGTAGAATCCAGTGGCGGTTGCTTATTTTATTTTTTTCATGGGGGGTGGGGGTCGTCATCTAGTGGTCGGAAAAAGGTACTACCTAAGAAACACTTCTTTTGAAATTTGATACACGAAATTGATACACAATTATATTTGTCTATGAAT
Organism: Garcialebias charrua; assembly: GCA_038048925.1. Lineage (NCBI taxonomy): Eukaryota > Metazoa > Chordata > Actinopteri > Cyprinodontiformes > Rivulidae > Garcialebias > Garcialebias charrua. The sequence continues at coordinate 29,138 of JBBPBX010039215.1, forward strand.
AAATCCAATCAGCTACTAGGCCTACAAGCAAATGACCCTAAATTTTCTGAATTCGAACACAGACAAGACTCGAGGTTTTAGTTTTTGGACCTGAACATCTTAGGAATGAATTTTTCAGTCTTTCACCTTAAATGGCATTAATCTAGCCTCCAGCTTTAATGTTAATCTTTTCATGATTTGAGGGAGGTGTGGTCGTGAGATGGAGTGAGTCGCACTTGCCAGTGCTCCGGGTAAAACTTATTTTTTAGCACCACCAAGCCCTCTACATTAAAATTTTTTTTGCCTATTATAACGCACACAACTTCCATTCAAACATCTCTTTTAAGATTTTAAATGTCTCAAAAGTCGACAAGATCGAAGGACGCTGAGAAGGATGATGCTGGCCTGGTAATTGTTGCGGTTCAAAAGTTGAAGGGAAGCTCTGAAACGAATGTGCAAGTTTTAGGCAGGTTTATTGTACATTATAAGAATAAACCTTACAGCGACCAACAGACCTCTCACCGAGCACAAGTCCAACACACACACATCTTCGAAGGCGGACCACGGTTTTATACCTCTAGATGACGTCATCGCCTCGTGGGACCAATCCTGGAACCGAACCGCCTTGGAACCGCCCTAGAACTTTTCTACTCTGTGAGTGATCCGCCTCTCAGCCAACAAGCTACCAGCTCTGTATGTCAATCATCCAGTGTTGTGTCTGTTGTATTATGCAGGCGTGTAACTGAAAAACTCTTCCCTATTGGAAATAAAACCCGTAAATAAAGGTTCCATCTTGAATATATTTTCACATTATATGGTGGAATTAAGTGAACATAAATCATAACGCATAATATGTGTGCTTCAGGTGTAATACTGATATACA
>JBBPBX010039216.1:0-18441 GCA_038048925.1 Garcialebias charrua
ACCTTCCAAAACTGAAGACAAATCGCTTAGATCAACACTAGAAATGCTGCACTCGTCTGAGTCGACAAGCTCCGCCATTATTGTTTACATGCGAGTTGAGCAGCGGCTCCCCACGGGTACGTCAAATGACGGTTTTGCGGAAGTGCGCGGAATTTTAGGGGCGTGTCCCAGAGAAATAACTACCATAACTTGGAATGAAATTTTAATATATTTATAATTTATTTTGATAAAACGAACAGAGATGAATGATATAAGATATATATGTTGTGACAAATATGCAAATTTCCAACATCATGTCACAATCCCTTTAAAGGTGCAGTCTGCGGTTTCTGTAGTGCAGTCTGTAAGTTTTCTAAAAATATATTTTTAACATATTTCTTCACTCTGTCACTATCTCCTGACAGACTGATGTTAGACAAAGTAATCTTTGAAAAAACTATAGTCCCCTTGCTTCTCCAGGTGTTACTAAAAGCATTTCTAAAAAGCCACAGTGACCCGCCGTTAACCAGCCAATAAAAACAGAGTTTGTAACCAGCCAATAAAAACAGAGCTTGAATTTGAATCAGCCAATAAAAACAGAGCTTGAATTTGAATCAGCCAATAAAAACAGAGCTTGAATTTGAATCAGCCAATAAAAACAGAGCTTGAATTTGAATTTCAGCAGAGCAAGGGGGAGCAGAGCCATATATGGCTCTGAGGGGGAGGGATCAGAATGCTTTGCCTGTTGAAAATATTTCTAAGTGCTACGTTCTACAGAAACTGCAGACTGCACCTTTAAAAGAATTAAAGTTGTGAAAATCTTCTAATTTAGGAAAATATATTTCTACTGTATTGCTCACATCTACCCTCTCTATTCGTTTGTGTTTATTTAGTGTTTTTGAATTTTGGTGTAAGACTTGATTTAGAGCCTTTTATTGCAATAATAAAACATGTTTTGCAAAAAGACTTTAAAAGATAGTTGTACCTCATTAAAGTAGAGAAAAAATTGTTGTTTTTATTATCTAGTTCCCAGTATTAGAGTATGAACATGAAAATCTTTGACCTTCAGGCCAGGGCCTAATGGTACATTTAGGCTGACTTGGGGGTAGGCGGCCCCTTTACAAAGGTTTGCCTGGGGCCCCAAAATGTCTAAGTCCACCACTGACCAGGAAGTAGGAAAGATTAGTGAGGTAGAAGTTTGGAAAGCTCTGATAAGAATGAAGAAGGGGAAGGCAGTAGGACCTGATGACATACCAGTGGAGGTTTGGAAATGTCTTGGAGAGATGGCAGTGAGGTTTTTGACTCAAATATTTAATGGAATATTTGAGGGTGAGAAAATGCCTGAAGAATGGAGAAGAAGTGTGCTGGTTCCCATTTTTAAGAACAAGGGTGATGTACAGAGTTGTAGCAACTACAGGGGAATTAAGTTGATGAGCCACACAATGAAGATCTGGGAGAGAGTTGTGGAAGGAAGACTTAGACAAGAGGTGACTATCTGTGAGCAGCAGTATGGTTTCATGCCAAGAAAGAGCACCACAGATGCATCTTTGCTTTGAGGATGTTGATAGAGAAGTACAGAGAGGGTCAGAAAGAACTCCATTGTGTGTTTGTGGATTTAGAAAAAGCATATGACAGGGTGCCAAGAGAAGAGGTGTGGTATTGCATGAGGAAATCTGGAGTGGCAGAAAAGTATGTTAGACTGGTACAGGACATGTATGAGGACAGCAGGACATGTATGAGGACAGCAGGACATGTATGAGGACAGCAGGACATGTATGAGGACAGCAGGACATGTATGAGGACAGCAGGACATGTATGAGGACAGCAGGACATGTATGAGGACAGCAGGACATGTATGAGGACAGCAGGACATGTATGAGGACAGCAGGACATGTATGAGGACAGCAGGACATGTATGAGGACAGCAGGACATGTATGAGGACAGCAGGACATGTATGAGGACAGCAGGACATGTATGAGGACAGCAGGACATGTATGAGGACAGCAGGACATGTATGAGGACAGCAGGACATGTATGAGGACAGCAGGACATGTATGAGGACAGCAGGACATGTATGAGGACAGCAGGACATGTATGAGGACAGCAGGACATGTATGAGGACAGCAGGACATGTATGAGGACAGCAGGACATGTATGAGGACAGCAGGACATGTATGAGGACAGCAGGACATGTATGAGGACAGCAGGACATGTATGAGGACAGCAGGACATGTATGAGGACAGCAGGACATGTATGAGGACAGCAGGACATGTATGAGGACAGCAGGACATGTATGAGGACAGCAGGACATGTATGAGGACAGCAGGACATGTATGAGGACAGCAGGACATGTATGAGGACAGCAGGACATGTATGAGGACAGCAGGACATGTATGAGGACAGCAGGACATGTATGAGGACAGCAGGACATGTATGAGGACAGCAGGACATGTATGAGGACAGCAGGACATGTATGAGGACAGCAGGACATGTATGAGGACAGCAGGACATGTATGAGGACAGCAGGACATGTATGAGGACAGCAGGACATGTATGAGGACAGCAGGACATGTATGAGGACAGCAGGACATGTATGAGGACAGCAGGACATGTATGAGGACAGCAGGACATGTATGAGGACAGCAGGACATGTATGAGGACAGCAGGACATGTATGAGGACAGCAGGACATGTATGAGGACAGCAGGACATGTATGAGGACAGCAGGACATGTATGAGGACAGCAGGACATGTATGAGGACAGCAGGACATGTATGAGGACAGCAGGACATGTATGAGGACAGCAGGACATGTATGAGGACAGCAGGACATGTATGAGGACAGCAGGACATGTATGAGGACAGCAGGACATGTATGAGGACAGCAGGACATGTATGAGGACAGCAGGACATGTATGAGGACAGCAGGACATGTATGAGGACAGCAGGACATGTATGAGGACAGCAGGACATGTATGAGGACAGCAGGACATGTATGAGGACAGCAGGACATGTATGAGGACAGCAGGACATGTATGAAGACAGCAGGACATGTATGAAGACAGCAGGACATGTATGAGGACAGCAGGACATGTATGAGGACAGCAGGACATGTATGAAGACAGCAGGACATGTATGAAGACAGCAGGACATGTATGAGGACAGCAGGACATGTATGAAGACAGCAGGACATGTATGAAGACAGCAGGACATGTATGAGGACAGCAGGACATGTATGAGGACAGCAGGACATGTATGAAGACAGCAGGACATGTATGAAGACAGCAGGACATGTATGAGACAGCAGGACATGTATGAGGACAGCAGGACATGTATGAGGACAGCAGGACATGTATGAAGACAGCAGGACATGTATGAAGACAGCAGGACATGTATGAGGACAGCAGGACATGTATGAGGACAGCAGGACATGTATGAAGACAGCAGGACATGTATGAAGACAGCAGGACATGTATGAGGACAGCAGGACATGTATGAGGACAGCAGGACATGTATGAAGACAGCAGGACATGTATGAAGACAGCAGGACATGTATGAAGACAGCAGGACATGTATGAAGACAGCAGGACATGTATGAGGACAGCAGGACATGTATGAGGACAGCAGGACATGTATGAAGACAGCAGGACATGTATGAAGACAGCAGGACATGTATGAGGACAGCAGGACATGTATGAGGACAGCAGGACATGTATGAAGACAGCAGGACATGTATGAAGACAGCAGGACATGTATGAAGACAGCAGGACATGTATGAGGACAGCAGGACATGTATGAGGACAGCAGGACATGTATGAGGACAGCAGGACATGTATGAGGACAGCAGGACATGTATGAGGACAGCAGGACATGTATGAGGACAGCAGGACATGTATGAGGACAGCAGGACATGTATGAGGACAGCAGGACATGTATGAGGACAGCAGGACATGTATGAGGACAGCAGGACATGTATGAGGACAGCAGGACATGTATGAGGACAGCAGGACATGTATGAGGACAGCAGGACATGTATGAGGACAGCAGGACATGTATGAGGACAGCAGGACATGTATGAGGACAGCAGGACATGTATGAGGACAGCAGGACATGTATGAGGACAGCAGGACATGTATGAGGACAGCAGGACATGTATGAGGACAGCAGGACATGTATGAGGACAGCAGGACATGTATGAGGACAGCAGGACATGTATGAGGACAGCAGGACATGTATGAGGACAGCAGGACATGTATGAGGACAGCAGGACATGTATGAGGACAGCAGGACATGTATGAGGACAGCAGGACATGTATGAGGACAGCAGGACATGTATGAGGACAGCAGGACATGTATGAGGACAGCAGGACATGTATGAGGACAGCAGGACATGTATGAGGACAGCAGGACATGTATGAGGACAGCAGGACATGTATGAGGACAGCAGGACATGTATGAGGACAGCAGGACATGTATGAGGACAGCAGGACATGTATGAGGACAGCAGGACATGTATGAGGACAGCAGGACATGTATGAGGACAGCAGGACATGTATGAGGACAGCAGGACATGTATGAGGACAGCAGGACATGTATGAGGACAGCAGGACATGTATGAGGACAGCAGGACATGTATGAGGACAGCAGGACATGTATGAGGACAGCAGGACATGTATGAGGACAGCAGGACATGTATGAGGACAGCAGGACATGTATGAGACAGCAGGACATGTATGAGGACAGCAGGACATGTATGAAGACAGCAGGACATGTATGAAGACAGCAGGACATGTATGAGACAGCAGGACATGTATGAGGACAGCAGGACATGTATGAAGACAGCAGGACATGTATGAAGACAGCAGGACATGTATGAGGACAGCAGGACATGTATGAGGACAGCAGGACATGTATGAAGACAGCAGGACATGTATGAAGACAGCAGGACATGTATGAAGACAGCAGGACATGTATGAGGACAGCAGGACATGTATGAGGACAGCAGGACATGTATGAGGACAGCAGGACATGTATGAAGACAGCAGGACATGTATGAAGACAGCAGGACATGTATGAAGACAGCAGGACATGTATGAGGACAGCAGGACATGTATGAAGACAGCAGGACATGTATGAAGACAGCAGGACATGTATGAGGACAGCAGGACATGTATGAAGACAGCAGGACATGTATGAGGACAGCAGGACATGTATGAGGACAGCAGGACATGTATGAGGACAGCAGGACATGTATGAGGACAGCAGGACATGTATGAGGACAGCAGGACATGTATGAAGACAGCAGGACATGTATGAAGACAGCAGGACATGTATGAGGACAGCAGGACATGTATGAGGACAGCAGGACATGTATGAGGACAGCAGGACATGTATGAAGACAGCAGGACATGTATGAGGACAGCAGGACATGTATGAGGACAGCAGGACATGTATGAGGACAGCAGGACATGTATGAGGACAGCAGGACATGTATGAGGACAGCAGGACATGTATGAAGACAGCAGGACATGTATGAGGACAGCAGGACATGTATGAGGACAGCAGGACATGTATGAGGACAGCAGGACATGTATGAGGACAGCAGGACATGTATGAGGACAGCAGGACATGTATGAGGACAGCAGGACATGTATGAGGACAGCAGGACATGTATGAGGACAGCAGGACATGTATGAGGACAGCAGGACATGTATGAGGACAGCAGGACATGTATGAGGACAGCAGGACATGTATGAGGACAGCAGGACATGTATGAGGACAGCAGGACATGTATGAGGACAGCAGGACATGTATGAGGACAGCAGGACATGTATGAGGACAGCAGGACATGTATGAGGACAGCAGGACATGTATGAGGACAGCAGGACATGTATGAGGACAGCAGGACATGTATGAGGACAGCAGGACATGTATGAGGACAGCAGGACATGTATGAGGACAGCAGGACATGTATGAGGACAGCAGGACATGTATGAGGACAGCAGGACATGTATGAGGACAGCAGGACATGTATGAGGACAGCAGGACATGTATGAGGACAGCAGGACATGTATGAAGACAGCAGGACATGTATGAGGACAGCAGGACATGTATGAGGACAGCAGGACATGTATGAAGACAGCAGGACATGTATGAAGACAGCAGGACATGTATGAGGACAGCAGGACAGTGGTGAGATGTGCTGTAGGAGTGACAGATAGCTTCAAGGTGGAGGTGGGAGTGCATCAAGGATCGGCTCTGAGCCCCTTCTTGTTTGCTCTGGTGATGGACCGACTAACAGATGAGGTCAGGCAGGAATCCCCATGGACTATGATGTTTGCAGATGACATTGTGATCTGTGGTGAGAACAGGGAACAGGTGGAAGAGAACTTGGAGAGGTGGAGGTATGCACTTGAAAGAAGAGGAATGAAAGTCAGCCGTAGTAAGACAGAGTACATGTGTGTGAATGAGAGGGAGGAGGTGGAACAGTGAGGCTACAAGGAGCAGAGGTCACAAAGGTGCAGGACTTCAAGTACTTGGGGTCCACTGTCCAGGAAAATGGGGAATGTGGTAAAGAGGTGAAAAAGAGAGTCCAGGCAGGATGGAGCGGATGGAGAAAAGTTTCAGGAGTGATTTGTGACAAAAAGGTGTCAGCAAAGGTCAAAGGAAAAGTTTACAAGACAGTGGTGAGACCAGCTATGTTGTATGGTCTGGAGACAGTGTCATTGACAAAAAGACAGGAGAAAGAACTGGAAGTAGCAGAAATGAAGATGTTGAGGTTCTCCTTAGGAGTGACAAGGATGGATAAGATCAGGAATGAGATCATCAGAGGTACAGCACATGTTGAACAACTGGGAGATAAAGTTAGGGAGGCCAGACTGAGATGGTTTGGACATGTCCAGAGGAGGGACAGTGGTTTGGACATGTCCAGAGGAGGGACAGTGGGTATATTGGTAGAAGGATGTTAGAAATGCAGCTGCCAGGAAAAAGACAAAGAGGAGATATATGGATGCAGTTAGAGAGGACATGGAGGTAGTTGGAGTGAGGACAGAGGATGCAGAGGACAGAGTGAGGTGGAGGATGACTCGCTGTGGCGACCCCTGAAGAGGTAACAGCCACATTAAGAGTACTTTTCCGTTCTTTTATTCTGCGTACACATGCTGTCAGACTCAGATGCCATATGTAAAAGCTGTTAAACATTATTTTAGATACAAACATCCATTCCTCATGCAAAGACTACCGTATTTTCCGGTGTATAGGTCACACCTTTTTATGGTTTTTTCAAGGCCTGCGACCTATATATGGCTTGTTATCACTTTCGGCAAAACAAATTTTTAAATCCAGCTCATTTCACAATTACGTTCATTTATTAAGGAAAAGTTCAGCTCAGACATATATTTGCTATAATTTTTATCAAACAAATAATTGTTTTTAAGTGTTAATCTTCTTAAAAGCCTTGCTGTGCGCTCCTGTGGCAGACATTTGCAGCAGAGCTAAACGTAGGTGCGACATATACACCGGTGCAACCTATACACCAGAAAATACGGTAATTGTAATTGAACAGCACAGTCATCAGAAAACATTCACTCAGTTCAGTTTGTCCATTTTGTGTTGAGTTGTAAATGTGTGAATTTCAGTGTGCTTTCAAAAAAAATTAATGTCATCTCAATAATTTTCATGAAAAAATATTTGTCGTCACTTATATTGGCCTCTCATGTAATGTCATGTTACACACGGTCAGAGTAAATGTTTTTCCCTCATATGAACAGCCAACAAATGTCTTCATGGATAAACATCCAAATGGTTTGGTCTGTGGTTTTATCAGCATGTATTTTATTTCTTTACTGGGGCTTTTCAAATGTTTTTTTTATCCTTCACTTCCATTAAAACCAATGTGTGAGGATTCCAGTTCCTGGTTTTCCTTTACCTGTCACTAACCACTTCTTCACAGTACATGAGTGACAGGTGTGTGTCATCTACCTGTCTACCTACCATCTACTGGCATGTGTCATCTACCACAGCTGTGGTGGCTGCCTTGACGAGCTAGGATCACATAAAGACTGAAGCCAGATCACACAGTGACGCTCGAGCGCTGGTTCACCTCAGGGGAAGTCAACCTGCAGCCTTAGCAAAGGTCTTTGTGAGCAAAAGACTACGTAACCTTTGAATCCTTCTTCGTGTTTTCTCAGCCGCCTGCTGTGGAAACTTAATTCTGGTGCCTCAAGCTGTTTCTTGTGAGCTCAGTTCCCCTGCGCCTCGACGTTCACTGCCTGGAGCCTCTCAGCCTGGAAGATGAGAATGGACATAACTGTCTCCGTCTCCCATCTCTGGTCCACCTGTCGCTGTCCTTCAAACATCTGCTCACCTCCTGGACACTTGGCATCACCCACGCCTTCTCTGAACCTGAACAAGAAAACACACAGTTAGCATAGCTTTCTCTACTTAGGAAAAAATGATCTATTGATTACCCATTACTTACCCATTACTTACCCATTACTTACCCTATCTCCCTCTTTGAAGGTCCCTCCGGTCCTTACACCCTTCCACATTTATAAATAAAAACACCTTTCGTATTCCGAGTCTTTTCGGTATGCGGAGCACCAAACTTAGTTTAAACCATGCCGTTCAATGAATATGACAATTTGATATACAGTAAGTGTAAATTAATCTTTAAGAAATCACTGAGGCTGCTGTTCAGTTGTAGACACAAGATCTTTGGCTTGTACGTGCTGCTGGTTCTGGAATCTATGGAACATGCCATCAAGCTCTTAAAGAGGAACTAAACTCCAAATTAACTTTTTTTAGCTGATAAACTCCCTAGAATGTGTCTAAAATGTTGTATAGCACTATGTCTGTGTGTTAATCAAAGTCAAAGTCAACTTTATTGTCAGAACTGCAATATGTACAGGACATACACAGGATTGAAATTGCGTTTCTCTCAGTCCCTCGGTGCAACAGTAACCATCTAAACACTAAACACTAAAACATTTAATAAACATAAGCATAAAATAGTAAAAGTGTAACACTGTCCTGAGTTTTTTCATAGTAGTATAAAAGTATGAAAATTTACACCAACACTGAAACACCAAACACCCAATGAACATAAGCATAAAATGAAATAATAAAAGTGTAATACTGTCCTGAGTTTTTGCATAGTAGTATAAAAAGTATATCTATAAAATAAACTGAAGGTTCTAGCATTGACATTTGCAAAGAGTGGCACAGCAGCATATGAGTTAATGTACACAGTATATGTATGAGGTAGTTGATGTTGGTATAGAGGCAAAGTGGCATATGCAGTAAGGCACATTTGGCATCCTTAGATAAGGCTAGTCAGAGAATACTGTATATGTATCAGCAGTAGTGTAGATATAAAAGTAGTGTAAATGTAAACAGTAGTAATAAATGTAAAACAGTAGTAATAAATGTAAACCGTATTAATAAATGTAAACAGTGAATGTAAACAGTAGTATGACTATAGGCAGTAATGTAATACAAACATTAGTGCAAATATGAGAAGTAGAGAATCTTCATATATTTGTGCGTATTAGTTTAAATAGGCAATATTTGGTCTAAAAACGTGTTTACGGTAACCCTATGGGTTGAACAGAGGAATTGCACCTTAATTTGGGACTGAGAGAAACGCAATTTCGGTCCTGTGTATGTCCTGTACATATTGCAGTTCTGACAATAAAGTTGACTTTGACTTTGAATTTGACTTTGATTTTCTGATTGGTCACGGACTGTTCACTCTTGACGTGTCTTGTACACTATGACGTCACTGAAGTGGTTCAAGCAGAGCCAATCCCCTGCAGAGATGAGAAAGTCCTGCTGCAGTTCATACCTTGTATGGAAGTGATACATTGCACTCCGGAAAAGCTCTGCAGCAAAGCATATTATAGTTTTTGGAATGGCACTAGTTATTTGTCTATTTTAACTTATTTATTTTAAGAATACTTTTCACTTCATCGAAACTATTTGGTTGTATTTGTTTTCTTATTGTGCCATGGATGACTACTGCATGAATGCCAAGATGGGGCACTGATGTAGGAGCGGGTTTGTGGTCCGACAGACCCAGGTTCAATCCCCGGTCACGGCATACCTTGTAGAATTATTTTCATTTTTTTTCCTAAAGCCTTTTGCTTTGGATAGATCGGGTGAGAATAGATAAATACATCTACATATTTATTCTTTGTTGTTGCTTGCTGTAAGTTGTTTGCTAGAGTTTTAGTTTGTTGCTAGAGGGGGCGTGAATGCAGCTCAACCACCCACCTCCTCCCCTCCTTGTCTCTCGACACTCCCATTTTCATGAAGGTTTTGAATCAGGTCTGGGGGCGGAGCTACCGTTTCACAGTGGGTTGAGCACCTCTTTAACTTGGTTCTTTGAAACACTCAAAACTAAGAAGCTGTGATGTAAACTATCTGCCAGAAGCTTCATGGTATTGGTGAAATGTTTTGATGCATGTTAGGAACACGTTGCACATGACGAAGCATGATGGGTTCATGATGATGATAATCATGCAAAAAACCTCCGTAGTATTTATCATCATGATGTCAGTATATTGAGGTCCTGAGAGGAGTGTGGTGGAAAGAACTGAGTATTTGAAGCTGACCCCATGCCTGAGCCATGACTGCGATGATGACAACAACCAAGCAGACAAGTTGCGTTGGAGGTGTCATGCTAGCTCAGTGAGAGTTTCCTGTTCCCTTTAGAGTTTAAAAATGCTACGAGCAGAGATGAAGCAGTATGGATGTTTAACTTACAGAAAACAGTCTGTGTGCCATCCTTTTTGGAAGAGAAGTTGAAGGTAGGATGTATTGAAACAAAACATCAGAACTTGAGTTTCAATTGGAAGCCTTTTGTTTTATTTCTTTTGCTGACATGTTTCGCCCTTCATTCAAAGGACTTCTTCAGTCTGAGGAGGTGTTTTGAACCACTTTGACATAACTGCCTCTCAGAGGAGTTACTGGGGGAGAGGGCGGGCCCCAGAGGCCATCTTAGCACCAGCAAACTGTTTTTCCCCACTGTGGAGTATTCTGTTTGTGGAAATCAGTTTGGTGGCTCCTCAGATTGAAGAAGTCCTTTGGATGAAGGACGAAACATCTCAGCATTAAAAAAAAAGAAAAAGAAACTGTTCAGATGACCTGACTGAACATTGTTGGATTTCTACCTGTATCGTTGAGCATGAAGCCTTCTTGTCCTGTTTATTGAAATAGTTTGACCTGAACTAGGTGTTCTTGGCCACCAGCTCTAAAGTTCCAGTAAAAGACTGGTAAGGTGATCAGCAAACCAGTTCAGCTTCACACTCCGCTGGACGCTTTCCTGTCAAAATTCAGGTTTCAGGCTTCTCTTCGACGTGATCCATGAAAGTCTCATTGTTGCGTTAATACTATTTTTATTAGCCCGAGGCTTGTCGCAGTGTGTCATTGGTGTAGCTCCACCTGTTATACAGTATATGTGTAACTGTTTCCGTGTGTGCATCAGGAACAGATCAATATGATTAATTTCTAATTTATTTCTGGGGCCGATCTCATTTCATCCCATTCAGTTCATCTCCACATCTAAATCAATAGTGATATGAATCAGGTCTGTGTGGTCTGCAGGGGGAAAATCCATTTCTGTGGCAGGAGATAGGAGATCCTCACTGGGCCAACACATTCGTTTGTGTGTGTGTGTGTTATAAATGTGTAAGTGTGTGACACAGAGAGGCTGGTGAAATACGAGCCAGGGTGTCTGGGGTCCATCCATTTCCAGCTGCGGCTGCTGATGGCTCCGTGTCCACCTATCATATCACTTAATGACTCTGAAGTCATCACTTACCTCATCCTGACATGAGGTATCGATTGGCTGACTGAGAGGGATGATGGATGGATGAGTGGTCAGACAGATGGATAGAAAGACAGATGGACGAATGGATTACCAGCTGAAGAAGGAACTAATCTCATTAATATGTTTTTTTTACACGTGACCCGTTCTTTCCATTCGTTATAAACCCCAGACATGTGAAGCGGTAAACAAAGCAGTTTGGATTGTTCTCTCAGCTTCATTGATCTTTGATGTTCCTCTCCTCAGAATTTGACGCAAGCTTTTAGACATACGATTTCATCCGTGTTGCACATACTGCAGCTCAAACAGTCTTGTGTTCATTCAGAAGTAGACGAACAGTTTTAAAATCTCATACGTCTGGTTTGATGGTCTTGTGATGTACAACTGGTCAGAGGTGGTGAGGCTGGGCTTGTTTCATTCCTCTCAGCATCTTAGCATAAAAACACCCCCGCTCCTCCAAGTACCATTCTCACAGGAGCCAAAAATCATTTTGTTAGATCTGCTGAACTTTTATTGTTGTTCTCCAAGAGTTCCCAAGAATATGAACACTCAGATCTTTATTCATTGAAGGATCAGGAGCAAACACGAGCGTGAACTCTGCTGTTAATGTTGAGGTGCAACAGGTTAGGGCTGCAGGTTAGATTAGAGATGGGGTCTTGATGTCGTTTTCAAAATGTTGTGTTTCCGTTGTCCACACTAAAATGCAAGAACAGTGGGTCATGATTTATTTTTCTTCACTTCAAAATCTGGTTTCAAAAAATAGTTCTGTGGCTCCTAAAACACTGTTTCCAAGAGCCCGAGGCTGAAACAGTCGGACAGACACTTCGTTTTCACAAAACACTGTTCCCATGTGGATGCCACTTTGCTCCTCCCTTCTGCTGATGAGTCACACGTTCTTTTGTCTACAACTAAATTGTATAAAACATTTGTAAATCTATTTTACATTCAGAAAAACAAAATATAGCAATTATAATCCAAGTTCCTGCTCAGTCATCCAGGTACAAGATCCAGTAATGCTCAGTCGGGTCATCTGGACAGTTTCTTTTTTCGTGGAAAGATGTTTCGCCTCTATCTGGAGATTTTTGTTTATTCATTCATTTTATAATAATAAAATATATAACAATATACACATAAAAGAAGAAAAAAAACACGAGTATAAAATGAAAGGCGGCAGGTGAAGAATAAAATTCTTATTTTATCTGCCCCTTATCTTTCTAACAAACAATTCATACAACAATTTCTTTAATTCCAAAAGAAATGAACAAAGCTTTTAACCTCCAATACAACATACAATTTCTAACTTAAACTAATTTAGATATAGGATTTTAACAATTTAAACTTAATCATTCTCTTAAATATTACCATTGATTTAGCCTCTTTAACATCATCCTCCAAATCGTTCCACAACCCAACTCCCTGAACCACGGCCGATCTTCCCCTCAAACATGTTCTAATTTGTAGCTTTACAAATATATCTTTCCCCTTTAGATAGTAACAACTCGTTCTTTTGACAAAATACCTCTGAATATTTGAAGGCAGTGTATCATTCTGTGCTCTATACATAACTAACAAAATATTATAATCAACTAAATCGTAGAACTTCAACAGTTTCGTTTGACAAAATAATACATTTGATGGATGATTATACTGCTTTCTTGTTATAAGTCTAACAACTCTTTTCTGTAAAATAAAAATAGGAACCATCTTATCACCAGCAAACTGATTGTTCCACTAAAGGAGTGTACTGCTTAGTGGGGAAACAGTTTACTTGGGACTCCTCAGACTGATGAAGATCTCCAGATAGAGGTCGAAACGTCTTTCCACAAAAAGAAACTGTCCAGATGACCCGACTGAGCATTACTGGACCAACAGTTGTAACATTTGAGCAGCTGGACCTTCACATCCAGATGTTAACAAACACAAAAAGTAATCACCTTTAAAAAAAAACTTTCCTCAATAGACACACATTTATGATTTCGGCTCTTCGTGTGTTTACAGTGGCATCTCCAGAAATGTTTTAATGGGGTGGCCCTGTGGGGGCCACTGAAACTCCTGGGGCAGCACACCAGAACCAAAATCAAATCTTCTATGCTGTTGTTGTAAGATGGTGATTTAAGAACTGGGTCAGTTCTGCTGTAGCCCAGTTTCCTGTTTCACCAGTAACGTTACTGATCAAGAACCAGAACAGAAAACATCTGGAGGTCCACCACAGTTCACGTTTAATTCTCTAATAAACTCCAGAGTTTGAATTATTTAGGATTGATTCATAGCCATAAAACTTGCAGTTTGTTTATTAATTGTATTTTTACATTATGTGTCTAAAAGAATAAACAAAATTGTTTTTGAAGTTACAAGTGTCAGGTTCTGGTTGTGTGTGCTCAGCTTTTAGTTTGATCCAGTTTTGCTCATGTTTAGTTTTTATTATCGCCCCGCTGCCTGAATGACAGATACTTTATTAATCAGGGGGACATTTGTGTGTGTCTGTCTGTTAGCAAAATATTTCATCAACCACTGGTCAGATTTGAATGAATCTTGCACAGTATGATGTACTTCAACAACCGATGAACTTTTGGAGTGAACTCACATCAAGATGGCTGCTACAGCTGATCCGCCTTAGCAAACACAAAAAACAACAATAATCAGTTTTACAAATACTGAGGTCAAATTTGATGCGATGGTCCACAACACTGATTTTGAGTATTAACAGAATATTTTAGGTCTTTGTTCAAGCAACTACTTGAAGTAAATGCTGCAGCAAAATATCAAATGAACTACTGGCCAGATTTCTACAAACCTCATGTAGTTCACATTAGAAACACAAAATGTCTAATTCAGGCAGTGTTGGTGATATTGTGGTAGAATGTAGTGTGGTAGTAGCTGAGACTCATTGACACCAAATACAGTACTGAGATTTTTAAGGTTTTGACCAAAATCTCCATAATGCTTTTCTTCAAGGAATACAGGCAGTCCTCGACTTACAACAGAGATTTGTTCCTGCGCCGCGTCGTAAAGCGAATTTTGTTGTAAGTTTGAACATGCGTACAAACTACACCTTATACGTGCAATACTGTATTTCTGCAAGCACTTAGACTATCCTAACACAGTACCCTACATAATTATCAAGACACACATCTGGAGCCATAATGAAGGGAAAAGAGTTATTTTCCTACTGGGAGCTGGTGAAGCCTTCCTCCATCTGTTAGCATGTTAGCTCGTTGCTCCTCCACTGTTTCTGCCGTCAAAACCAGAAGGAACTCGGAACTTGGCTTTTCAAAATAAAAAAAATAAAAAATGTTTTTTTATGGGAGATGCGTGACGTAACCACGAAATGTCGTATCCCGAGGACTACCTGTAGTTCTAATGTTTATGTTCGTTGCACCATCTCTGCAGTCAAACGTCAGGTGGACACATCGTGATGTTCTTCTGACTCTCAGGCCACTGCTCGGCTTCACATTTTCTGCGTAGTGACCTTTTAACAAACAAAGGACTCCTCTGGTAGGTTTGCTGTGAACGAAGCATTGTTGGGGGTCAGGAGGATGACATCATCAAACACTGATGTCATCACTGCAAGTCATGGACAAGGTCTGTGTGTGTTATGTGTATGTGTGTGCGCGTGCATGTGCTCCTGCTCTCCTCTGCCTCCCTCTGTCTAATGACCTACACCCACATCCGCTCCTCCTCCCTCTGTCCTCTCCCCCTCTGTGGGAGGAAAATGAAGGCTTGGTGGGGGAAGGGGAGAAAAGACCAACCTCAGATCTGTGGATCATCTGCATCACTGAGCGCACACACACACACGCACGCACACACACACACACACATGCACACAGACAGGCGGGGCTCTGAGGTCATGAGGAAAACAAAATGCTATTGGTCAGTGGGATGCATACAGCTGTTTCCATACTTCTAACAGTGTCAATGTTTTATTTAAACTCTCCAGATTTATCATCAAATCACAGTTGAATGTTTTTGACCTTTGCACTCCGCTCCTGATCCGTGTTTCTCTTCTTTCCTCCTTTTTAAAGCACTGTTCTCCATATTATAGCAGGAAATTACAGTAAAAACCAGGAACTGCAGGAGGAGGTGGGCCTCCTTCAGAGGAGGTGTTGTAAACGAGCTCCACGCCTCAATGAATATGTTAATGTGTGGTCAATAAACTGGACTTCAAAGGACTGAACCATCAGCACCATATTATCCTGACCAACAGTTTAGTTTCATGCGCCTCCCTTCATCTCACTGGAATTTACAATATTCACCGTGTTGCACACTCATAATTAAACAATGTACATTTTCTTGGTTTCCAGGGACACATCTGTGTTTTTCAGACTGATCTTAAACAGTTTAGCTGTCTACCTGGAAAAACCCAAGTACCAAAAAGGCACAAAAATAAAAACGTGTTGCAGAAAAATAAACCCATTTACCATATTTTCCGGCCTATAAGTCACAGTTTTTTTAAACTAATTTTCATGTCCTGCGACTTATTGGGCGAAGCGACATGTTTATGGATTTTTTTCCCATATTTTTAGACCAATTTTTGGCTGAGATATGACCGTTTCCATTCATTCGGACGAAAAAAAATGGAGCAGTACCACTTTCGGCTGCTAGGGTCCACCGACCGTTCCCAGCTCATGTGTCCGACAGCAGCCTCCTCTGGTCGGACTCACTCTGTCGCAGCCCGGCCTCCTGCACTCTGTCTGAACTAGTGTTTGTTAGCAAAATAGCTCAAGAACCACAGGACAGATTTTGATCAAACTTACAGAAAGTGATCACTGGATGGATATTTACAACTGATTAGCTGTAGGAGATGTTTGAGCTAAAATTCGATTTATTTATAATTTATTTTTGCAACCGTTTGGAAGACGTCAAAGCGAAACAGCAGATTTGACCATTACGTGAATTTATTAAGGAACGGTTAAGCTCAGGAACACTTTTGCTATAATATCAGCAAACAAATATATTTTGTAAGTGTTTATTTTGCAAAATTTTAAAGAAATGAAGCGTATCCGCTCGCTGCGCATGCACATGACGAAACTGCTTTTTTAAATCCAGCTGATTTGACCATTTCGTGAATTTATCAAGGAACGGTTAAGCTCAGACATCTTTGCTATAATTTTCAGCAGACAAATAATTGTTTTTACCGTTTTAATCTTGTTAAGTCCTTCCGTGCTCGCTCGCTCCTGTGGCCGCCATATGCAGCAGGGCGGTGACACGTAACATAGGCGACGCGTCAGCGGTGACGCATAATAGATGCGACATACAGAGGTGCGACACGTTTATGGATTTTTCCACTTTATTGGACATAATTGGACTTTGTGACTTATCAGGCGGAGCGACTTTTCAGGCGGAAAATACGGTAAACAAGTCCGAGCATTTTATAAAAATGTTTTTTAGAGGAAATACAGTACAGGGTAGAGCTCTTTGGCAGTGCGTTATTTTGTTTTACGTGTGAAACACTCGTGTTTTTGCTCCTTGAAGTGTTAAAGTGCATTAAAGAAACAACAAAACCAGACAATTAACATATTTTGCAGTGAAATGTGTCAAAAACAAATTTCTTCTCAGCATGGCAAGGACGTGAAGTTCATTCTGCAGCTCAAACATGAACTAAAAGTTTGTTTTTACTGAATTGTGTTGACTTGAATCTTTTTTTGTTGTTAATTTGCTGAAACTTGAACGCAGCATCTGAAGGAAAAGAGGCACTAACACTGCCTTACAGGACATTTAATTTCACAAAGTTTATTCATTAACTGTATCTTCTCATGTTTGGTAATACAGTATAGGGCTGTGATTAAATGTGATAAATGTAAAAGTCGACTGTGAGAAGATCAACAATTTAAAACTAAACTAAAAAAAAAAAGTGAAGTCTCAGATGGGACATGATAAATAAAGCAACAAATCACCTGCACTGTACATAAAATGCAATATAAAAAGCAACCTACATGCACATTTGGTTAGCTCAAATTAAAAGTAACATTAAATGAAAGGATGCATGCCTCCTGTGTTTTATGACAGAGTTTTAGTTTCACCTGTTGTGGTGCAACACGTTAAAAGAGCCGATCAAAGTTAAATGAACCATGTGTTGGTGAGCAGGTGAATGAACAGTCCTCTGGGACCAGTATGAAAACCACCTGCAGAGCTCAACACCAGCAGCACCTGCCTCAGAGCTCCATCCACCATCTGCAGGAGGCAGCAGCTGCCTGATAACACCGCCCAGGTACTGTATGAGCCTTTGTTGTCCCCTCATGTCCCAGAATCAGGTTGAAAAACACACTTTCTGCTCGGTTTAAACTTCACTGCAACAAGTTTCAGACTCTTCAGTCCAATAAATGTCCTCCCTGCAGGACTTGGCTCACACTGACCTCTAGTGGTCTGGACAGGAACTGCAACCAGAACAACCTGTTTTTACCTGTCTGTCTAGCTGCACTTTCAGCAAAATATCTCAAAAAAACATTGGACAGATTTTGTTTTTGGAGCCAACCTGACTCAAGATGGCCTCAAGATTTTATACAAAATATATTTCAAAGGTTTTCAGATATTTCTTTAACGCATGCATCTGCCTTTTTTTGCTTCATACTAGGCCAAAATGCAGAAGAAGACCATCTTTAAACCAGGAAACAAAGTGTTGTTTTCCACAAGTGACC
>JBBPBX010039217.1:1729-22168 GCA_038048925.1 Garcialebias charrua
ATATATATATAAGAATCACAAAAAAAACACATCAGAGATTAGAAATAAAAACAATGAGTTACGAAATCCTCAAAACAACCTCAGTGAGCTCAATGGAAGTTGCCTGGGTAAACAAATAAACAAACAAACAAGTAATTAATTGGACAGACAACAATCAAACAAATAAATTATCAATAAATAAATAAAATACAATGTAAATAAATAAACAATGGGCAGACAACAAACAAATGAACAAATATATATATAAATAAATACACAAACAATTGGACAGACAACAAACACATAAATGAATATATACAAATTATAATAAATGAATAAATACATAAACAAATAATTGGACAGACAACAAACAAAACCTAATAAAACTATATAATCAATAATCGGACAAACAAATACTATAAATAAACAAACAGATACATTAAATAAAAAGGTAATAAACATAGAATAATAAAGAAATAATTACCTTCAGATAAACAGAAGAAATTAATTTAAAAAAGTTTTTAAAAAGTCAAACTCCAAGTGCAATAAAATTTTAAATAAATACAATTAAAATAAAATAAATTAAAATTAGCATGGAATGTAAAAAGTCAGCATTATATTTATCGTTTGTATTTATTCAACATTTTTTTATCAGAATTTATAGTTTGAAACAAAATACAACTATAAAATAGGAAAATTCAACAGGAATAAGAGGAAACATCACTGTTCAATATTTTATAATTAAAAATCCATCCATCCATCCATCCATTGTTTTCCGCTTATCCGGGGTCGGGTCGCGGGGGTAGCAGCCTAAGTAGGGAGGCCCAGACTTTCCTCTCCCCAGCCACTTGGAGCAGCTCCTCTGGGGGAATCCCAAGGCGTTCCCAGGCCAGCCGAGAAACATAGTCCGCTTATCCGGGGTCGGGTTGCGGGGGTAGCAGCCTAAGTAGGGAGGCCCAGACTTCCCTCTCCCCAGCCACTTGGAGCAGCTCCTCTGGGGGAATCCCAAGGCGTTCCCAGGCCAGCCGAGAAACATAGTCCCTCCAGCGTGTCCTGGGTCTTCCTCTGGGTCTCCTCCCGGTGGGACATGCCCGGAACACCTCACCAGGGAGGCGTCCAGGAGGCATCCTAACCAGATGCCCGAGCCACCTCAACTGGCTCCTCTCGATGTGGAGAAGCAGCGGCTCTACTCCGAGTCCCTCCCGGATGACTGAGCTTCTCACCCTATCTCTAAGGGAGAGTCCAGACACCCTGCGGAGAAAACTCATTTCAGCCGCTTGTATCCGAGATCTCGTTCTTTCGGTCACAACCCAAAGCTCATGACCATAGATGAGGGTGGGAACGTAGATCGATCGGTAAATTGAGAGCTTTGCCTTTCGACTCAGCTCTCTCTTCACCACGACAGACCGGTACAGCGCCCGCTTCACTGCGGACGCTGCACCTATCCGCCTATCGATCTCACGCTCCAGTTTTCCCTCATTCGTGAACAAGACCCCGAGATACTTAAACTCCTCCACTTGGGGCAGGACCTCCTCCCCGACCCGGAGAGGGCATGCTACCCTTTTCCGGCTCAAGACCATGGCCTCGGATTTGGAGGAACTGATCCTCATCCCGGCCGCATCACACTCGGCTGCAAACCGCTCCAGCGAAAGCTGTAGATCACGATCTGATGAAGCCAATAGGACCACATCATCTGCAAAAAACAGAGAAGCGATTCTAAGGCCACCAAAACGGATCCTCTCAACACCTTGGCTGCGCCTAGAAATTCTGTCCATAAAAGTTATGAACAGAATCGGTGACAAAGGGCAACCTTGGCGGAGTCCAACTCTCACTGGAAACGAGCCTGACTTACTGCCGGCAATGCGGACCAAGCTCTGACACCGGTCGTACAGGGACCTAACAGCATAAGGGTGTCCATATGTGCTCTTGGCACCAGGACACCCTAGGTCGCAGTTCGATGATCGACTTTGTTGTCGTCTCATCTGATCTGCGGCCGCATGTCTTGGACACTCGGGTGAAGAGAGGGGCGGAGCTGTCAACTGACCACTACCTGGTGGTGAGTTGGCTCCGATGGTGGGGGAGGATGCCGGTCAGACCTGGCAGACCCAAACGTATTGTGAGGGTCTGCTGGGAACGTCTGGCAGAGTCTCCCGTAAGACGGAGCTTTAACTCCCACCTCCGGGAGAGCTTTGAACACGTTCCGAGGGAGGCGGGGGACATTGAGTCCGAGTGGGCCATGTTCCGCGCCTCTATTGTCGAGGCAGCTTATCGGAGTTGTGGCCGCAAGGTTGTTGGTGCCTGTCGTGGTGGCAACCCTCGAACCCGGTGGTGGACACCGGCAGTGAGGGATGCTGTCAGGCTGAAGAAGGAGTCCTATTGGGCCTGTGGGACCCCGGAAGCAGCAGATAGGTACTGACAGTCCAAGCGGCATGCGGCTCGGGTGGTTGCTGAGGCAAAAACTCGGGCGTGGGAGGAGTTCGGAGAGGCCATGGAGAATGACTTCTGTACGGCTTCGAGGCGATTCTGGTCCACCATCCGGCGTCTCAGGGGGGGAAAGCGGTACGCGACCAACACCATTTATGGTGGGGATGGCGTGCTGTTGACCTCAACTCGGGATGTTGTGAGTCGGTGGGCGGAATACTTCGAAGACCTCCTCAATCCTACTGGCACGTCTTCCACTGAGGAAGCGGAGCCTGGGGACTTTGGGTCGGGCTCTCCAATCTCTGGTGCTGAGGTCGCCGAGGTGGTTAAAAAGCTCCGCGGTGGCAAGGCTCCGGGGGTGGATGAGATTCGTCCTGAGTTCCTTAGGGCTCTGGATGTTGTGGGGTTGTGTTGGCTTACGCGACTCTGCAATATCGCGTGGACATCGGGGGCAGTTCCCTTGGATTGGCAGACTGGGGTGGTGGTTCCCCTATTCAAAAAGGGGGACCGTAGGGTGTGTTCCAACTATAGGGGGATCACACTCTTAAGCCTCCCTGGTAAGGTCTATTCAGGGGTTCTGGAGAGGAGGGTCCGTCGGATAGTCGAACCTCGGATTCAGGAGGAGCAGTGTGGTTTTCGTGCTGGTCGTGGAACACTGGACCAGCTCTACACCCTCAGCAGGGTCCTGGAGGGTGCGTGGGAGTTTGCCCAACCAGTTTACATGTGCTTTGTGGACTTGGAGAAGGCATTCGACCGCGTCCCTCGGGGGGTTCTGTGGGGGGTACTCCGGGAGTATGGGGTACCAGGCCCTTTGATACGGGCTGTTAGGTCCCTGTACGACCGGTGTCAGAGCTTGGTCCGCATCGCTGGTAGTAAGTCAGGCTCGTTTCCAGTGAGAGTTGGACTCTGCCAAGGTTGCCCTTTGTCACCGATTCTGTTCATAATTAAAAATTATTATTATTATTCTATATGTCTGTCTGTCTGTCTGCTACTTAGACTACAAGCATGTCTTAAAGTCTTAAAAACCTGGATGACCTTTAATTTTCTCCTTCTGAACACAAAGACTGAGGTTTTAGTTTTTGGACCTGAACATGTTAATAAATTAATATTTCAGTCTTTCTCCTCCTTGGATGTCATTAATCTGCCTCCAACTCTAATGTTAAAAATCTTGGTGTTATATTTGATCAGGACATGTCTTTTATCCCCCACATTAAAAATGTTACTAGAACCTCCTTCTTCCACCTGCGTAATATCACTAAAATTAGAAACATCTAAAAATGATGCAGAAAAACTGGATCATGCATTTGTCACGTCTAGACTGGACTATTGCAATGGTTTGTTATCTGGGTGTCCAAATACTTCTTTAAAATGTCTTCAGTTGATCCAAAATGCTGCTGCCAGAGGACAAACTGACCTCACTTTTTCACTCTGCTACTGTCTTGACGTACTCTGTTCAACCTGTTTAGTATTTATAATTATGTTTTATATCCAGAACTTGTGTTTTTGTCTTTCATGTTCACCTGGACCAACATCTGGACCATTCTGTCTTCGTTTGTCTCTCCTTCCTGTCCTCTCAACCAGCTGGTCAAAGCAGACGGCCGCTCGTCCTGAGTCTGGTTCTGTTGGAGGTTTCTTCCTGTTAAAAAGGAGTTTTTTCTTTCCACTGTCTCCACTGTGCTTGCTCAGGATGGGAGACTGTGATGAAGTGAAGATTCAACTCGTCTGCTGCTTCATTAGATAAAGAACTTTACAAACTCTCTTTTCTGTGTGAATGTTCCTGTAAAGTGTCCTGAGACAACTTTGCTGTGATTTGGTGCTGAACTGAACTGAATTGAATGTTCTTGTCCTCGGAGCTCCAGCTCTGGGCCAGAACTTCAGCAGAAATGCTCCCGTTTGTTTTCTGGAGTGAACCCGGTTGTGCACGTGGAAGGCCTGACACGCACCAAGCCTCTGCAGACTGGTTCTGAACGCAGCTTCAAAACCCACAGCTATTCCAGGCATCTGGCCTGCTGCAGGGGAGATACTTATCGTGACATGAAGTCAGAGGAACCACGCTGCTGAACCCGTTAAGACCACGCACGCACCGGGCCACAGAGTCAGAACCTGGAGAAACCTGGTGTGTTGTGGGTTCTGCTGCAGAGATTGACGATAAATTGTCATGGAAACAACACTTAAATTCTGTTAAAACTAAAATATCCAAATCCACATCAGTATTATATAAAGTAAAGGATTTATTGAATGATAAAGCCTTGTGTTTGCTATATAACACAATTATAGTACCACATTTAATTTATTGTGTTGATGTCTGGGGAACAGCGTGCAAAACTTTAACAAAGCCTATTTTCATCCTGCAAAAAAAGAGCTATAAGAATTATAACAAGAATGCATTATTATCATCCAACAAGCATATTCTGTAAATTGAAACTACTGAAGTTTTATGAGCTGGTGGAATATAATTTTTTTTAATTAATGCATTAAGCACAAAATTACAAACTACCTCTAAATATTCAAAAGCATTTTGTAAAAAAGGAAAAGTTGTTATAATCTTAAGGGAACAGACATTTTTGTTAAACCACAGTATAGAACCAGTTTAAAGGGGCGGTTTACTTTAATACATGGAATAGATTTATGGAATGGTTTGGAAAATGATGTCAAAAAAATTTAGTCAATGTCTGTATTTAAGAAAATGATAAATCCTTAAATAGATATATATAAATGTAAAATTGTTAATGTACTAAAAATCGGCAATTGTTATGGGTTATTAATTTTGTTAATGGAAAATCATTGTTTGATTTGAGTGTTGAAAAGAATTTTGATTTAAGAAGGGGGCAGCTATTACAAGAATTTTTATTATTCTTCTGCTTCCTTTCATTTTAAATCAGTTTTTTTTCTTTCTATATATGTTTTGGAATTGTTTCTTTTGTGTTTTAAATTTTAAATGAATAAATTAAATACAAATACAAAAAAAAGAGAGACTCAAACCAGAGCTCAGACGTTAGGCGTCAAAATGTGACCCGGTGCTCAGACCGCCGAGCAGGAAGGGCCCAGACCCGCTCTGGTTCAGGACCAGAACAAGGAGGAGACGGGCCTGCTCCTCTGTTCATCTGTCAACTGACAGCTGAGGCCTGGAGGGAAACACCAACTGGTCCGACCGGATCTGAACCTTTAAAAGAGCCTCAGCATCCGGGTGCGCCACATTCTGTCTGCAGGCCCAGAACAGGCCCAACCTGAGACTCCTGGCAGGGAAACCTGAACCAGAACCAGAACCAGAACCTGAACCCGACGATGGAGGAGGTTTAGTGAGCGGGCTCTAACCAACGTCCAGGGGATTTTAGCCTTTTTTCATCCTGAAGGAGCTGAAAGCCGACCCGGCAGCCGAAAGGCATGAGGAGTTGTCCCTGCAGAGGTCCTGCAGACCTGGAGGAGCCGACATGATCCACGTCCTTCCTGCTCGGCTTGTGGAGGCCATGACGCTCTGGAGCAGGAAGCTGCTCTTCATGGTCGTCCTGCTGGACTTCACGAGCGGTGAGCGTAAACATCAGACGGGTCAAGGTGCACGTGGTCTCACGAGGCTGCACGCTGAGCCTGCAGCTGCGTTTCGGCTCCACATCAGCTGAAGGTCTGGAGACGTGTGAATGTTCATGAAGCGTTCACACTGTTGTTAGTCCAGTTGTCTTAAACTGCTCCGTACATTTTTCAGCATCATCCCCACCTCACAGTTTTCAAACTACTTCAACAAATCATGAATCAAAACGTTCGCCTCTTTCAGGACAGCCCTGCTGTAACTTTTGGTATTGGTGCAACTTTAGCTGTTTGAAACATTTAACCTTTTCTGATATTTTGTTCTCGTAGAAAATGAATTGAGCTCATTCTTCATCCTTCACGTCTTTAGATGTGTTCACAACTTTTTACTGCTCCTTTCACATTTTGTTCTGCTTCAGCTTCTTTCAGCTTCCTTCTGCAAATTTAAACTTTTTTCAGCTACTTTCAGATCATTTCAGCTGTTTTTTCAGCTGTTTGTGCACCTTTTAGCTTCCTTCTGCTAACTACAACATTTTTGTTTTTCTAACTTCCTTCTGGTAATTTTAGCTTGTTATGCTCCTTTCAGCTTATTTCTGCAAGTTTAAGCTTTTTCTGCTATTTCAGCTACCATTTAACTGTTCTTTTTCAGTTAATTTCACATTTTTTGCACTAAGTGTAACTTTTTTCAACCTAATTCTGGAAAAATGTGCTCTCTCCACTTCGTTCTGGTAATTTAAGCTTCTTTCTGCCTTTTAACCTAATATTTAGCTGCTTTTTTGTTTGTTTGTTTTTAGCTCATTTCTGATTTTTTTTTCAGATAATTTCCACTTGTTTCTGCTCATTCCTGCTTCTTTCAGCCCAGTTGAGCAAATAGTGTCTCTCCATTTCCTTCTTGCAACTTAAGCTTCTTTTGTCCCTTTTAGCCACTTTTCCGCTCTTTTTTTCTTTTTTTACCTATTTCACCTTGTTTCAGATAACTTTAGCTTTTCTGTGCTCGTTTCTGCTTCTTTCAGCCTAATTGGGCACAGCTGTGCTCGCCCACTCCCTTCTGCTAATTTAAGCTTGTTCTATTTTTTCAGCTATGTTTTTAGCATTTCTTAGCTAATTTCAGCTGTTTTTAGATCATTTCAAGTTTTGCGTGACAGGGAGTGGTGGTGCAGAGGTTAAGAAGGTGAGCCTGTGTTCGGAAGGTCGCCGGTTCAAGCCCCGGTACCAACAACATAAACAATGTGGGTGGGATAAGTGAAGCAGTCACACCTGTCTCCACCCTCATCTGCCCCACTCTGGGCCCTTGAGCAAGGCCCTTAACCCACACCATCTGCTCCCCCGGGAACCCTAGATATCAGCTCTCTGCTCCACACAGAGGGCTGTGGTAGCTCGGTGGTCTGTGGTTGTGTTGGAAGGACATCCGGCATAAAAACAATTACCAAGTCTTTGTGCGACTAGTTCGCTGTGGCGACCCCTGAAGATGAGAGAAGCCGAAAGAAGAAGGAAAAAAAAACCTAATTAATGACTTTCTGCTAATTTCAGCTTGTTATGCTTCTTTCAGCATATTTCTGCTATTTTCAGCTTTTTCTGCTATTTCAGCTACATTTGATCTGTTTTGTGCTAAATATAGCTTTTTTCAGCTCAATCCAGAATTTTTTAGCACCTCAGCTGTTTCCTCTTCCTTCTGGTAGTTTAAGCTTCTTTCTGCCTGTTCAGCTAAATTTCAGCTTTTTTTTTATTTTTTCTAATTTCAGCTTTCCTACTCAGCCCCTGTGAATAGCAAGCTACCATCAGGGTGCTAACGAGCCGTTGTTCGGCTGATGGTCCTTCTTGATCATGTGAACAGCTGGTTCTGGACATCAACAACAAACTGGTTGATCCACCATGAGAAGGTTCTATTTATAAGACTGAGTTTGTTGCAGCTCCTCAGACTGAAGAAGTCTGAGTGGAAAGTTATAGTGGGTCTGGATGGGTCAGACTCACAGAATCCAACACAGAGCACTGATAAACCCTGAAACATGGTTTCACTGAGAGGAAAGGTGCAGCTGAGCATCAGACCGTTAGTCTCTGGTGTTTGATTCAGTCAGTGGTCCAGATCCAGTTGGACCTGCTGGGATCTCAGTGGTCCAGACCCAGTTGGACCTGCTGGGATCTCAGTGGTCCAGACCCAGTTGGACCTGCTGGGATCTCAGTGGTCCAGACCCAGTTGGACCTGCTGGGATCTCAGTGGTCCAGACCCAGTTGGACCTGCTGGGATCTCAGTGGTCCAGACCCAGTTGGACCTGCTGGGTCTTGTTTAGGCCTTTTGCAGACCTGACGTCTCATGTGTTTCTCTCACCTCAGAGACCGTACTGATGTTGTGACTGTGTGCAGATATCTGGACGCTGCCGGCGCCCAGCGGCGTCTTCGTGGACTCCGTGGACATGAAGCACGTGCTGACGTGGGCGCCACCAAAGGCCCTCTGCAACACCACGCTGCTGTACTCGGTCCAGTACCAGGGGTGAGTCCAACACGCCGAGTCCTGTTTTTAATCCCAACACGAGCTCTTCACGAGGAGCATTCGATCTGAAACTGTTTCCAACTCTCCTTCTGGAAGAATTATAAATTAAGATGATTGCAGAATATAGTATTTTATCAATTATGTATAGGGCTCATAATAACACATTACCTTTAAATATCCAAAGAAATTTTATAAAAAGACAAAGTTATTACAATCTCAAAGGGACAGAGATATTCATCAAACCACAATTCAGAACCAGCTTAAAAGGACGGTCTACCTCAATTCAGGGAATTCGATTGTGGAATGCTCTGGAGAGTGATGTTAAAAATGAAAAATCAATGTATACATTTAAGAAAAAGGTCAAAAAGGACTTGCTCAAAAACTATATATGATGTAATCTTGCGTGTTTGTGTATTACAATTATGTTGTACTTATGATGTACGGTACGTTTGTGTATTACAGTTAGAAAAATTAAGTAGAGTTATTCATTTTATGAAGCAGTTTGTGTATTACAGTTAGAAAAATTAAGTAGAATTATTCATTTTTGTGATGAATTTGTGTATTACAATTAGGAAAATTAAGTAGAATTATTCATTTTGTGAACATCTTGATGTTGTGCCATCTTTTAGTTTGTGTATTTCAATTAGAAAAATTAAGTAGAATTAAGTAGAATTATTCATTTTATGATCTAGTTTGTGTATTACAGTTAGGAAAATTAATTAAAAAAAAATAGGAAAATTAAATAAAATTATAAAAAAAAAAAATAAAAAAAAAAAAAAAATTAGAATTAGAAAATTAATTAGAATTATGGGTGATGTAGTTTGTGTATTACAGTTAGAAATATTAAGTAGAATTATTCATTTTGTGATCTAGTTTATGTTTTACAGTCAGGAAAATTAAGTAGAATTATTCATTTTGTGATGTAGTTTGTGTATTACAGTTAGGAAAATAGGTAGAACTATTCATTCTGTGATGTTGCTTGAAAGTTATCATTGGTTGAACAAACTGTGAAATAGGGGCAGATATAATAAGATTTCATCTTCTTTCTGCTCCCTTCATTTTATCCTACTTGTAATCTTGTATCTGATGAAACTGTCTTGTATTGTTCTTTTAAAATGAATGAATAAACATCAAATCAAATCAATTGATCAAATCCAACTTTTAGCGAACTTATTATCACAAAATATGAACGATCAGGACAGAGTTTTGTTGCCTGGCAACAAACATACGAACCCTTTATTTTGTTCTTTGGACAGTTTCTGTAGTTTCAGAGGAACACGCAGCAGCACAGCTCCAAACAGAACCGGCCTCCATGAAACTCCACGGGCTCTACGGGGACGTTTTGCTCACTTCATGTTGAAGTTTTGTCCACGCAGATAAAATCTGAGTTCACTGCTCCGGAGGAAACTTTAAGTTTTTATAAAGCGCGGGAGGAGCAGCCAGGAGAAGTTCTTCTGACAGGTTCTACTTTTCTGTTGGAAAATAAACTCTGGTCTTGTCAGTCATGTACTGTAATGACAAACTGATTTTCTCCCACAGCCATGAGGGCAGTGAACGCCACACAGCAGCGCCAGTGCTGCGCAGTCCGACCCTTCTTATTATACAATAAATAATTAATGTATCTTTTATAAACCTTTGGACACAGTGAGGGTCACTCCTGCTTCAGTTGTTCAAATGACAAAGGTTCTGTTTCATTTGAGACAAAAACAAAGAACGGTTCAATTAAAAAACAACAAAGTTCTTTTAGTCTGTCCAATAATTCTTAGTCGGGTCATCTGGACAGTTTATTTTTTATAGAAACGTTTCACCTCCATCCAGAGGACTTCATCAGTCAGAGTAGTTCCAGCAAACTGTTTCTCCACCAAGCAGTAAACACCTTAAATGGACCAACCAGTTTGCTGGAGATGACCCAACTGAGAATTATTGGATTTGGTACCTGGATGATTGAGCATGAACTTTGTTGTCTTGAACCACTTTGGCTGTGCCTGCCTGGGAGGAGTCGACGAGGGACAGGACAGCCCCCAGAAACCATCTTGACTCCAGCAAACTGGTTGGTCTGCTTAAGATGTTTACTGCTTGGCGGAGAAACAGTTTGCTGGAACTCCTCTGACTGATGAAGTCCTCTGGATGGAGGGTGAAACGTTTCTATAAAAAAAGAAACTGTCCAGATGACCCGACTGAGAATTATTGGATTTGGTACTTGGATGATTGAGCATGAACTTTGTTGTCTTTTAGTCTGTGTTTTCTAAATAAACTCATATAAAACTAAAGTTCACTTTTAATGAAAACAGTGAATGGCCCGTGATGAGCCGATGATGCAATGAGCCGATTATGCAATGAGCTGATGAAGCGATGAGGTGATGAGCCGATGAGGTGATGATGCAATGAGCCGATGATGCAATGAGGTGATGACACGATGACGCGTTAAGCCGGCGTGTCGTCTCCCAGCAGAAAACACCAGCTTCTGATGAAACTGGTGTTTTCCTGCAGGTCAGGACTTTCCCATCAGAAAAAGCTGCTTCTGAAAACTGAAGGTCAGAAACAAAAAGTTTCCTCAAACACAAAAACTGACTTCAGTCAGAGGGCGGGGCCTCAAACACAGAACACACACAGGAAGTGAAAACATTTTATTTATGCGTTGTAAGGATGAATAATGTTTTCTCTCCACAGCGTGGGTCAACTCACGGCCCTCAGGCCACACGTGGCCCTCAGTCACATTTAATCTGATAATGTTTTAAATGTAAAAAGTTTCGCCGTGCTGCCGCTGGCAGATGACAGGAGCTTTTAAAATCCTCTCTTTGTTCAAAAAGCCCCGGAGTTGAACCGACACACACAGCGAAGAAATGACCTCGAGGCTAAAGAAGAAACAAGAAGAAGCTGCTTTCTTTGTTGTTCGGCTGATTTCACCAAAAAGACTTTTGACCCCAAAACACAAACAAGAACATGAAATAAAAGACGTAAAGATACGCGCTGAGTCAGCGTTTGGACAACAGCCAGGGCAGCCATCTTTCTTTTCTAGATGTAGCTCAGCCTTGTTTTTATGAAACAAGGAGTTACTCTTGTTTCTATAAAAGCAGAATTGTATAGTTTTTTTAAGCCAAATCAATTATTCATTTAAAGGTAAACATTTATCAGCAGCACCTTTAAAGATGTTAGTTTATAATAATATTTAATTAATTTAATGTTACTAATCCTCAGCAAAATAAAGCAGAACGTCTGATGGACTTCATGTTTTAATGAAAGTTTTTCATTAAAACACTGAAGATCATTTCATAATATAAAACATAATTATTTATCTGAGTTATGTTGGCAAACATCCAAGTTTCACTACCTGCCAGTTGCAGAGAAGGAGGTGTTCCTCCCAAAAGAAGGCGGGGCTAAGAGTAACTCGGAGGTGTTGCTCCACCCCCTTCATGTCAAACATCTGTTTGACCAACAGATGAACTGTTTCCTGGCAGGAACGATCCTCCTCTCTGTGGATCCAGACTGGGTTTATCATAGATATCATATAGAATTACTACTGTATATATAATGTCTATGGGGTTCATTCAGTCTTCAGATCCGTGGATCCGGTTCAGGGCACTCACCCAGCTCGGCCTCTGATTGGATCCTTGTACTCAACTTTGAACCAATCACGATTCCCTGTATTTGACCCAATCAGAAGCAGTGCAGACGCTAGTCCTCTATCCACAATATTCCTGAAGGTGGCACTGTATTTGCGATTATGGGACTTACTTCCGTTTTGACCCCGGAAGTAGAATTTCTGCATTGGCTCCTCGTTGTTTACTTGTTTATCTGTGCGCATCGTAGAAGTTCTGTTAAAGTTCTGTTTTCTGTTATTTTGAGCTAAAATTGTCATGAAGATGTCTTGTGGAGCTCTGGTACCTGTTGCGCTGTTCGTGGCTGTATGAATAATCAGACGAAGCTGAATTTGTGGCTGCAACTAGTGTGTGTTGAACATGCTCCGAAAACAAAAACCTGCATCCTTCTTTGTGGCTGGGCTACGAGAAACCACCTGAAAAAAGACTCTGTATCCTCCAGAGGAACGAGAACACCAGGTATGATTTAAGAGACAGCTTTTAGTTTAATGATTTTATGTAGTCAGTGATTAAATGATACTAATATTTTCGTGCATAACTGGCAAATAAACACACGCACCTATATACTGTATGTATGCTGTCTGTGTATATTTATTTATACTGTATATATAATATAGGTGTCTGTTGTGTTTATTTATATATATATATATAATATAGGTGTGTGTGTGTGTGTGCGTGGGTTTCTTTTATATATAATCTAGGTGTGTTTGTGTGTGTTCATAAATGAACCCTAATGTTTGTATACTGTACTTTTCTTTTCCTCCTTTCTGTTATATTTCTGCATAAGGTGAGTTCCAGGGATGGATGGATGAAGCTCCAGTTGGTCCAGGGATGGATGACACTCCAGTTGGTCCAGGAGATGGATGACGCTCCAGTTGGTCCAGAAGTTTGTGTGCAGTTATGTACCACAGCAACAAATGAGTGAAAATATAATTTCTATAAATAAATCTGCGTTTGAAGTGCATTTGGTGTTGCTGTGTTTCACCTTCTTTATTTCAATAAGATACGTTGTTTAATGTCTAATGAGAAGTTCTACTGCAAATAAAAAAACTAGATGTGATTGTTTTTTTGGCAACTTACCAGTTTAGTTTTTTATTGACAAGTACAAAACTTAAAAACATGCATGTTGCTGTGGTTCCTCCTCCAGGAGGAGATTGATAAGAATAAAAGCTATAATTATAAATTTTAGGCTGATTGTTAACTCTAAATTGACTCTGGGTGTGAGTGAGACAGGTCCCTCTTGTAAATGAGTCCCCGTGGCTCAACGAGGCAAGCCTGTATAAATAAAGGTTGAATGAATGAATAAACTAAAAACATTTGAAACTGAATACAATATGAGAACTGTGGGTGATTTGATGTCTTTTAATGAAAATGATTGGCTGCAGAATAAATACCAGAATAAATACCAGGTCAAATACACTCAACAAGAAATGATGGGCAGTTTCTGATTTTAAACAAACTGGAACAGATTCCTAATCATGTGGGACCACTGGACGACCACTGGACGACCACTGGACGACCACTGGACGACCACTGGACGACCACTGGACGACCACTGGACGACTGGAGCAAGCAGCAAACCCCTCCGGAATCCAAGACGATGGAACTTGGCCCTTCACTCGTCTGTACCTTAAAAAAAGAATAAAACTGTCATGTTTGCATCACAAAGTCTAAAATAAGACCAAGTTTGCTACTCAAAGTAGAAAGAATAAATACAG
Source organism: Garcialebias charrua (assembly GCA_038048925.1). Classification (NCBI taxonomy): domain Eukaryota; kingdom Metazoa; phylum Chordata; class Actinopteri; order Cyprinodontiformes; family Rivulidae; genus Garcialebias; species Garcialebias charrua. The sequence continues at coordinate 15,457 of JBBPBX010039217.1, forward strand.
TTGCTCCTACATTTTTTACTCATTCACAAAGATATACTGTAATGTTCAATTTTATATTGATTTCAGTAATTTTATCTTAGATTTACTTTAATATTTTTGAATTATTGTGCCAGGTGCTTGTGTCATTACTTGTTCTTCTGCTCCTGCGTCTCAGAGTAAGTGTGTCTGTCAACTTCAGCGTGGGAGACCAGTCTGTGACTTGTGTGCAGGCCTTCCTGAAAATATAAATATTTCAATAGAACAAATGTAGTAATAACCAAAAGATGAGCTTGTGTTATGGAATATTTTCTGTACAAACAGCATCCCACTGCTTTATTCACATGAGAGTAACAGGGACCTACAATCAAAACAGTACTACAGTACAGTATGTATGTGCAGTATGTATGTATATACTGTATATATAGTGTGCATACAGTATACACATACACACAGCATATGTAAATGTATTACACACACATGTAGTTATATTATTTATCCACAGATTTGTTTAGTAAATACTTTAACAGATGCTAACGCTACATGCTAAGCTAACCACAGCTAGTAGACGGTGCTAAATCATGAAGAAAAAAAAACAACAGCTCCAACACAGAGAAAATTATACTCTCACATTGTTCTGAAATTGTTTCACAAAATGATTTATGTAGAATATTTTGTTTACCGGAGAAAACGTGATCTGAACACGACGTCTTCGAGAGCAGATCCGAGCAGAGGAGGGGCAGCTGTCAGCTCCTCCGATGGAGATAAATCCTTCACGTTTACTTATTTTTGGGATGAAGTGAAAACTGCGCTTTGAACAAACGTCTACCCGACAGCAACACCCACTAACCCAACACGAAGTAACCGTTGCAATTAATTAGAAATAAACAAAACAAAAAAACAAAAGTGAAAAATACAGCCAGTAGACTGGGCTTTAACTGCTGCTCTCACTTCAGGCGGAAGTCGTTCCCATTATTCGCGCAAGGCATCATGGGGCGTAGGAATATTGTGGATAGGGCTCTGGTCCTCTTTTCCCAGCTGATGCCTTGTGGGTAATGTAGTTTATGATGAATGGAAGTGAAACCTGTCGTCTGCGTACTGACAGAAGAGACTGACCGTATGTCATGCTGTTGATGTGTACCAGGCGTACCAGCTCACTTGGAGCACGTCAGCCCCAATTAGAACAATTTAAAATAAAATGCTACAAAACGGACGTTTTACCTCCAGCTCTGTTTCTGTGTCCTCTCAGGGACTTTGAGCGTCTGATGAACGCCTCCTGGCTGAAGCCTCCAGAGTGCCAGCAGATCCGGGTCACTCGGTGCGACCTGACCCAAGACCTGGGTTCTGACTCGGACTACATCATTCAGGTCCGGGCGCAGTGCGGGCCGCTGCTCTCAGCCTGGACCGGCCCCCAGTTCAACAGGAAAGACAGTACGTGCTCGACCCGGTTCTGAAAGCTGGTTTCTGTCCAGTCTTTCAGGGAAATGATTCAAATTCTTGTTTTCTGCAGCAGTTCTGCAGGCTCCTGACATGAAGGTGACGATGACGGGGGACGGCCTCCTGGTGTCCGTTAAGAAACCTCTGACCGCCACTGGCAGAGTGACGGTGTGGAGGAAAGACGAGCTGCAGGTTTGACTCTTTTTATTTTAAATGCCGAACAGCCGGACTATCACAATGAAGCATCCTGACTTCTGAAACTCGTGTTTCCTCCAGCCGGTGGTTCACGTCATGTCCGACGAAGAGGAAGAGCTGCACATCACCTCCCTGGAGAAGGGGGCGGAGTACTGCGTGAAGGCCCGGGTGGTCCTGCACACAGGGGTCCACAGCGGCTTCACCGACACCTGCTGTGTGTTCGTCACAGGTACAGAGGGAGCACACACACCTGCCTTCTCCTCAAATGTTTCAAACTGAATCCAGTTTTTTACTCACATTCTGAGTTTTTGAGCTTCTACATCATCTAAAGTTTCAACATCAATTAAAGCCGCAAGCGGCGTTGAGGCCCTCACAGCAAAGCGCCGCTCCGGCCTTATTGTGGCGACCGTGGGAGCTCCAGCTCGTCCGCTTGGTCGCCACCTCGAAGGCTCTTGTGCCTATCCCGCATCTGTTCGCCAGGAACAGTTAGCGAATACAGTTTCAGTCTTATATGTTACACAAGACGAAGCTGGAAGAGTGACCCAATAATCGTGAGTTTCTTGTGTGAATGGTCGGGGCAAAATGGCTTGGGGCTGAGGTTTTAAAATATTCTAGGGGGCGCTGTGGAGGCTATTGGACAATTATCATGGACACCTGTTCAAGGGATGGGCAATGATCGATCATACTCGGCCCTGACCTCCCTAAATGGTTTTAAAAATCTTTTGGAAACCTGGCAAAAACCATTGCAGATATGTTCTTCTTTTTGATTTTGTACATCTACCTTGTGGTGTTTTGCTAGTTTTGATACTTTGCATTTCACTTTCTATTTCTCTCCTACATTTTTTTTTTCTGTTGTTTGTTGTTTAAGGAAATTCTACCATTGCTGTTCATCATTCTTTAGTTTGTAGCAGGTCGCTTTTGTAAATGAGCCCTCGAGGCTCAATGAGATTTACCTGACTAAATAAAGGTTGAATGAATGAATGAATGAATACTGATTTTGGTACTCCTCGGATCAAATCTGTGGATTTTAGAACCCAACGTATGGTTGGGTTCTAAAATCCAGTTCTATTGGAGGAACCTTATTCACTTATGCATGCTCACAGCCACACACAAATGGATGCAGGGATGTATATGTAGATATCATATGTAGATATGTAGATGGATATGTGATATGAATGTATATGTATATATATTTGTAGGTATGGGTATGTTTATTTATGGAAATCTACTGCAAGGTCATGAATATTATTGTTCTTTATGCATGTGTATTTTGTTGCTGTGTTTTGTCATGTGCTTTGCAGGATTGCGGACGGAGGTTGGGTGTGTTTGCCTTGTGCTCTTTTTGTGGATAATTGTTGTGTTTTGTTGTCTTACTTTCTATCTTTCCTTTCTCTCTCTATTTAAAAAAAAATCATATCGTGTGAGAGGATGGCTGTGAGGTGTGAAGGGAGGCCATCTATAAAAAAAGAACCCAACGTATGGTGACAGCGTTACGTCTTATTTCGCCACGTCGCCACGCCCACATGCTCCACCCAAAATGATCAGTGTTGGAAAGCTTGTTACACCAACACGTCTTCAGTCACTGAACACAATGTCACGCTGATTAGGTAACGGGTCCGATCGGGACCGTTCAAAGTAAAACTTTACACTTCCTGTTGTCAGGGGGCATGGCTTAAGTGATGTCATGATTTGACCATTCAGTATTGCAGGGGACCGGATGTGCGTCAATCACTGAAGGTTTGATGTATTAGACAGTTTTTGTGTAGGTGCTATTAGCGTTTCATTTTTCATGGCAAGATGTCTAACTTTGACGTCTGGCTCCGCCCCTTCAACATGCGTGAAAACAAACCATTTGGATAAGTTTTGTTCCCTCATGCCTTATGAAGAAACTGGCCAAGTTTGAACCCGATTGAGTGAAATCCCTAGGAGGAGTTTGTTCGAATGCGGAGGCTGTAAACCGCTAAAAAGGTGTTAAAATTTGGTCTGCATTCCAAAATGGCTGCCTTCCCGTTTATCGTACAAAGTTGGTGCCAGAGGGTTTTCGGTACATCTTGGTGAATTGGACAAGTGTATGGGTCTGGGACTTCTCTCATAGACAAGGATTTCTCTGGTAGATTTTTGACCGGACCAATCAGAGAACAAAAGGCAGAGTTTTGAACGACGTCGACTGACGTCGTCAGTTAAAATGGCTGCCGCCACGAAGGAATTTTCATGAAAACAAGGTAAAAAACTATTATTTCTTTGCTGAGAAAAAATATATTTCTTAGCTGACGTTATATCAGAAGTGTTCCTGAGCTTAACAGTTCCTAAATCAATTCACGAAATGGTCAAATCTGCTGGATTTAAATTGTTTCGGTTTGACATTTTCCAAACAGCCTCGGGTGCGCTACGAAAATAAATGATAAAAAATCGAATTTTATCTCAAATGTTTCATCTAGGCCAACAGTCAGTAAATTAGAGCCATATAATTACACACTGGTAGCAGAAAAAATATCCACCGAGTGGTTTCTGAGCTATTTATCTGAATAGCCTGGACCTCGCCAGGCTAAACTAACAAAACTCCGCCTTCTGTTCTCTGATTGGTCCGGTCAAAAATCTACCGGAGAAATCCTTGTCTATGAGAGAAGTCCCAGACCCTAGTACAAAGCGAAGTGAAGGACAAGGGTCTGGTTTTAACCAGGCTAACAAATTTCATGATTCTACGTCAAACTAAGGCCAAAGTGGAGGGTAGTTTGAAAATTTCTAGGTGGCGCTCTTGAGCTGTTTCTGTTGTGATTTTTGCCACGCGCCCAAAATACGTAAATTTTCACCAGTCCTGATGCGGCTGCCAAATTTGGTGAGTTTTTGGATATGTAAAGGCCTCCAAAAGGCCATTTCATTTGGCAGGAAAAATTGCAGGTCGGGCCTGAACAGAGCATTTGCAACAGGCCTTCGCAGCAGCTTCGCTGCTCGGGCCTAAAAACAAAGTCCAGATGTGGGCGGAGCAAGTCAAACTGGACTTACTGGTAACGTAGCACGCAGGTGGTCTGCGGCTGTTGGAGCCGAGGCAGCAGCTCAAAAAGCAAACGAGAAAACAGCCGATGGTCCTCGCTGCCGTTTCACTGAACCCCTCACCAACAGGTCGCACGCTGCAGCGTGCACGGCCCAGGGGTAAACCTAGGATCTGACTTTTAGGGGTCCTCTGCCCCCCAGAGCTGACAATCACTCTTGGCTTGAACAACGCAGTGGCCATTGGGGGCACTGGTGGGGCCTGGGGTCAGAAACTTTTGAGTTAAGTAGACGCCATCATGCATCCTGGTGTATTTTAACAAGTTTTAAACGTTTACCTACAGATGTAAACACTTGATTCAATTAGTATTTTAGAGATCATGGCACAACAAGAAGTGGCGCTTAGCTAGCAGCGTGCAATACAGACTGCTCTGCTCTGCTCTACATTACACAACCCAATAAACACTTTGTACAAAATCAGTTTAGTGTTAAAACTAAACTCATGCAACCAGAAGTTACAACATATATCTACATTAAAACACACAAAATTAATCACCTAGCTTTAACCTTTCATTTGTACAACGTCATTATAAGAGAAAATGGAGGGTTTACCTTTGTACAGATGAACATGTTCAGTAATCAGCTGATCATGAGGCTTCATCATTTTTTATATTTTCCCAGACTCTGTTCAGGTTTTGAGCTGTAATGAACTCAGATGAACTCTGTCTGAATTACAAGTTCTCCACCAACGACGTTTCTTACATTGTGCTGATGATTTCTTCATGAAATCACTCTGTCAACCAACAGTTGTTCATGCAAAACCCCGACCATGTTGTCAGAGGAAAAGGGGCGGAGCTCCAGGAAAAAAGCGTGTTTCACTTTGGGACTAACTGAGATCACTGATTGATCAGTTGCTGACACGCCTACTGGATTGATTGACAGGTGGTCTCGGATCTGACTGATGAAAAAAAAATCACATTTTTTACTGGCCAGTTTAACGTTGTCATCATTTATTCCATATTTATTCTAAATTTATTCAATATTTTGTTGAATTTAAGGTTTGAGAGCTGAGTCCTTACAAAATCCTTACAGTGGTTTATTTCTTCATGGGGGCGAAGACGGGATAGAGAGGTAGCTGACCTGGGACCAGAACGCTGCAGCTCGACTCCCATTCCCACATGATGGGATGTCTCTGAGCCAGCCACCCAATCCCTAACTGCTCCCCGGTGCTTGCTCAGCTGCCCACTGCTCCACCTGGGTGTAACTCAGCTGTGATGGTTAAATGCACCGATCCACATTTCTCACTTCCGATCCGATACCGATACTTATTGACTCAGTATCGACCAATACCGATATTTTTCCGATCCGATACTGTTCAGGTATGTGACTCTGTACAATGAAACTTTTGTACTCAAACTATTAATTTTAACATTGTGTGAGATAAACCCAATGAAGCCACTTTTAAGCCTTACAATAGGGAACCCACTGACTTTAACAGCACACAGGACAGGAGGCAATTATACCACACACATGTCCTCCTTACTCATGGTGCAGCTGAAAAAACTAAAAAAGCGCTAAGCATGATGGGAAAGACAACACAGCACTCCCCTTAACCAATAAGAGAGTGGATTATAGCTGGAAAACAGATTTAGCTGGAAAACTTTTCCAGCTAAATCTGGAAAACTAAAAACAACAGTAGCTCATGGCTCTCTGCTAAAGCTGGAAAACTAAAAAAACGCTAAGCATTATGGGAAAGACAACAAAATCCACTCTCTTATTGGTTAAGGGGAGTGGCTGTGTTGTGTTTCCCATCATGCTTAGTGCTTTTTTAGTTTTTTCTGCTTTAGCTGGACAAACTATCGGTTATAACTATTGGTTATAATGGGAAAGACAACAAAATCAACTCTCTTATTGGTTAAGGGGAGTGGCTGTGTTGTCTTTCCCATCATGCTTAGCGCTTTTTTAGTTTTTTCAGCTGCACCATGACATGAGTAAGGAGGACATTTGTGTGGTATAATTGCCTCCTGTCCTGTGTGCTGTTAAAGTCAGTGGGTTCCCTTTTGTAAGGCTTAAGAGTGTCTTCATTGGGTTTATATCACACAATGTTAAGAAGTGC
>JBBPBX010039218.1:16864-29997 GCA_038048925.1 Garcialebias charrua
TGTTTCTGGCTGCACCAGGATTCAGTTTATAATTAGCTCACATTGTAATTATTTCCTCAAAGTAAAATGTTTCTTTATTTTTTTTTTGCCAGCTTGTCTTCTTCCATCCTGTTCTTTTGCCGGTCTTGTCATTTACATGTGTATATAGTTTTTTTTTTTTTTTCTTGAATATTGTTGTCCTGGATGAGAGAAGTTGTGAATGCTAATATGAGCAAGCTAATTACTGGTTTTGTTTTGTTTATTAAAATGGCATCTCACTGGCCCTCAAATATTGGGAAACTAGTTGATGAATCAAAACAGCAGGAACATTGATGGAATATGTTGTTTTCTGTTGCAGTTTCACTGAATTTAGAGTGTTTTGACCAGCCATGCATCAGACAGATTTTGAAAATGATATCCTATTTATGTCTGCTTAACTTGAAAAAACTATATTCTTGGCTGTGCACATTGATTGGTTGGTTGTTCAATTCTGCTGGCACACTCAGCTCAGCCCACTTTGTACCCACTTCTTCAGCGTTTTAGTAAATGTTATTTATAGTGGATGTGGATTTAGACCTGGTCATTTGCCTCAAAGCGTTTCTGTCAAAAACGAGCTCCCGTGCACGGATCAAAATAAAACTGTAGTGCTTTTGAGATGGGTTGGAGATCCCTGTGATGACTCTGACTAATTTGAGGACAAATATAAACACACAAAAACACAAAAAAAGTTCTAATCCAGGGCTATTCAATTTTTAAAAAATTGTGTGTGTGTGTGTGTGTGTGTGTGGGGGGGGGTTCTCTGTTTGGATATTTGGTTTTGTTTATTGCGTTCATGATTCAATGCAATAAAACAAATTTAAAAGGTAACAGATCATTGTAATTACATAATGACTTTAATTTCTGGATGTCCCGCCCCTAAGCTGCTGTCTTTCAGAAACGGTGGTCCCCTGAGCAGTTTAGTTGAATAGCCCTGAGCTAAACTGAAGCTGCACTTATCTGCAACCCAAGCAAACTGAGAACCTCCTAAATGCTGCAAGACATCGGACACTTGATCATGAATGACATTTGCCAACTACTTACATCCCACTAAAAAAACAACTTGTGTTTGCCACCAGTTATCTTTCTGACTTCATTCTCATCTCCTTGTCCTGCATGTGGATCATCACCTTCCTTTTGGATCATGACACTCTTGATACTATATTTACTGATATCAGCAGAAGCGGTCCGTGGCATGTGCGAACAGTGCGGCTGCACAGGGCGCCATCCAGCAGGGGGCGGCATAAGAGGAGACCCCGCTCCTCGTTTTTTTATTTATTTAAATCTTTTACAACTTTTGTTTTTAACAACATAACACAGAACACTACCGCGCTGCTCCTGGGCCGCCCCACCCTTAATTTATTCACATGTCCTCAGTTTAATCACCGCAGCAGCTGCTGGGTGCATTTCCTCAACCCAGGTCGTCCGCCCCCCCTCCACTTTTACTTTCGGTTTTGTTACGGAGGTGACACTACGTGCGGTCAGTGGAAAGATGGAAGAGAGGAAGAGTGAAGAGAAAGATTAAAAAGAGAGAGGCTCTGGAGACAGACAGCTAAATGTGCAAACATTGACACATTTTTCACTCAAACAGCTGCAGTTTGTTAATGAGAGATCAAACAGGTAAGACATGCTGTTGAATTTTGCTGCAAAATGGTAAATGGAGCTTATTTATATAGCGTTTTCCATCCCCCTGTGAGGAGCCCCAAAGCGCTTTACATTACCAACCATCCACCCATTCATTCAGACATTCATACACCGGTAGTGGTAGCCTGCCTTGCAAGGCGCCATCCAGACCTACCGGGAGCAACTCGGGGTTAAGTGTCTTGCCCAGGGACACAACGACACATGGTGGGCGGATGCGGGATTCGAACCTCCAACCTTCTGATCAGGGGTCGACTGCCATTACCACTACACCACGGCCGCCCCAAAACACTGTTCAAGTTAATTATCAAGTCAATTAATTTTGTGGTGTGTAGCATTGTGACATAACATACTGTTAAATAATTTAAATAATATTATATGAGTCTGGATGAAGACCTGCTCTATATGAAAAGTGCCCTGAAATGTTAGATAACCCTTTAATGAAATTGGCCTGAATTGATCATAAGTCTTTGTAAAAAGGGGAGATTTGTGCAGTTATGACAATTTTTTAAACGTGATTTAGTGTCAGGAGTGATGAGGGGATTGTTCCTGTCAGTATGAAGGAACAGGTGAGCTGTTCTAACTCTGTGTGAACAAACAAGCATTAGTTCCAATATAAACACTTTCTAAACGACAGTAGTGACATTGTTATCATTAAAAGTAAGATAATAAATACATAAAGCAATGAAAGGGAATAGTATGAAAGTAATATGAAATAAGCCTGCATATTTTACCATTGAAAATATATTAATTGGTTAAGTCAAAATGTGTTTTCCATATCAAATGTGCTAAATCTTTACAGATAATTGTTCTGATGCAGGCTCAGTAAATGTAGTCCTCTGGACAGATTCTTCTTTGTATCAAAAAGACTTCTTCAGTCTGAGGAGCTGTGACAAACTCAGTCATCGTTCCTCCTTGATAGAGAGGAAAGATGGTTTGAGAGAGGAGTAAAGGAGGCCATCTTTGTGAAAAGAAACCGTCCATCATTAAACAGAGGTGGAGGCCTCCATGTTCAACTGTCCACCTCTCACAATGCTGTTATTGCTAGTATCTTACTGTTCATATAAAATATTTGATAATGTTCTTATAGAAACAATTCTTGAATAATGTTCATAATGTGTTAATGCTACATGTTTGTCTCAGGCTACTTCTTGTTCTGCCATTAACTCTAAAATACTTATTGAATAGTTTATATATGTAGGTAAAACTAGATGTTGAACAACCCATTAAAATACACCAGAATGCAGGAAATGGCATCTATTTCATTCAAAATTTTCTGGGTGAGGACCCCCACTGGCAACCTAGCCGGTGGGGTGGGCACCATTGGGGTTGCTCGCACAGGGCGCCAAATAGGCTATGACCGCCTCTGGATATCAGATCTTTCTCATTAAATGTTTACAGCATAGCAAATGTGTCTTAAAGAGTTACACACCAGGACAACATTTGTCATAATCATGATTTTGCCTTATAATATTAATCAGTGTGCTGAAAAGTAAAAATAAACAGCAGCAGGATATTTACAAGCTTCCAAATCTAAATATTTTCTCAACAATGGGATCACAAGGCACTGGAAAGAACACAATCATTTTAATTTTTCCACGTTCCGTAGTTTTAGGTGAAAGCTTTTAGGTTTTCATCTTTTTCAAATATAAAACTGTTATTTTCCATTATTAACAGCAACATTTACAAATAACAACGACCCTGCATGAAAGATCAACATATTAGTGGCATTGAGTTGATAAATGGCTCCCAGCAGAAGGCCTCAACTGAAAAAACTGAGGAGGAGTTTAAACTCTGAAGCTGTTCAGATCAGCATGTTTGCTTCAAATATAATAGTACAACTAATATAGATAAGAATAAAGTGGGGGTTTTGTTTTGTGGATAGTTATTACGCATCAAACCAAACAGAAATGGAAAAATGCTGCTGACTGCAGCAAAAACCGGAGCCGATTTATGACTTCTAAAAATGTCACAGACTGACCTCAGTAGTCTCACTTCTCCTATTCTGTTTGTTTCATCAGACAGCAGCAGAAGTCAACCAGCTATGCGTCTGTCTGCGCCTGCACCCTGGCCTTAGACGTTTAGTTTTTATTTTTATTTTTGCTCTATGGACCTTTTTAAAACTTTTATCTGCAGAGTACCGTAGATTGATGGCGGCTCCAGTTAAAGATCCAAAATAAATTCACAATTATCAAGGTTTTCATTTGAGCAGAGTTGAAACTAGGAATAGATTTAATAAACGAAAAAAGTAACCCATAAAGAAACTTTGGTGAAACATGTGTTTATGGTCTAGATAGCTTTAGATTTTATGATGTTCTTTGAAGTGCCACAATTATAAACAGTAATGATGAACAACTTTAAAAAAAGAAGCTCTTGTTTGGTCATTCCTCACCCTTTTTTAGACTCCCTGTCTTTAACACAGGAGTGGGCAACTTTTTTTTCCCAAAGGGCCACATCAAGACGTTTAAGCAATCAAAGAACCACATAGAGAATCGGAAAATTAATTTTATTTATGAAAGATAATCTAGAATACCTTTTTTCTTATTGTAGCAGAGTTAGCATGCTTTTTAAAACATTTATTTTTAATAGGAATGTAGGAATGTAAGATATTCTGTAAACTGGCTCTTGTGACAATATATCACATGTTAGCTCAGCGTGTTGTACATGTTAGTGGAACTATGTGAAACAAACTTATATATTTGTGTTTCTGTCTTTAAGGTTCAGTCTAGTTCTGGAAACACGATGACTTACATTTTTAATTTTTACACAATATGTTTAATTTAAATTTCCTTAAGACTCATTGATAAATTGCTGCTTTTTAACCAATCTTTATGTAAAAAGTTGAGTTTTTTTTAAACTAATGTAATTGGGGGCCTGACGGAGATTGTCCAAGGGCCACTTTTGGCCCTCGGGTCTTATCTTATGTTGCCAATGTCTGCTTTAACCCATCAGTTATGCAGCATTGAACAGAATAAAGAAAGTATAAATAAAATAGAAACAACATATTTGCTCAATCAATAGACATTTAAGATCTTCCTCTGCAGAAAAACAGAGAATCTCAAACAACTTAATGCATTTTGTAAGCTTTACCTTTACCTTTTATGTCAAATATTTTATTTTTAAGGTAACTTTATTTAAAAAGGCACGAAAATTATAAAAACACCCCAAGAAGTGAATAAATGTAGGCCGGCATGTTTTTACACATTGCTGGATTTAAGAAAAACGGAAGTTTCCAAAGGAAGTTTGCTCCAACCCCTCCGGCTTTCTCACGTTCATTTGGTGCCATTTGAGCCATCAGCCCCCATCCGTGTGTTTGTGCACCATACAGTTGTGTGCATTAATCACTCATTGTTGTGTGCATTACCGATGTAAAGGAAGTGTCTGTGTGTGTGTGTGTGTGTGTGTGTGCGTGCACGTGCTCCGGAGATCACTGTCCTCCCACTATTGTCGGATCTCTGCTGTGAACCTTTACATCGTCAATTTTACATTACTCTCTTATTTATAGGATTTTATGGTGATTTGCCAGAGCAAACGTAGCTGGATGCAGTCCTTTAGGTGTATCCTGGGGCCATTCTAAGAGAAATATCATAATATTTCGAATATCCATCCATCCATCCATTTTCGTCCGCTTATCCGGGGTCGGGTCGCGGGGGTAGCAGCCTAAGTAGGGAGGCCCAGACTTCCCTCTCCCCAGCCACTTGGAGCAGCTCCTCTGGGGGAATCCCAAGGCGTTCCCAGGCCAGCCGAGAAACATAGTCCCTCCAGCGTGTCCTGGGTCTTCCTCTGGGTCTCCTCCCGGTGGGACATGCCCGGAACACCTCACCAGGGAGGCGTCCAGGAGGCATCCTAACCAGATGCCCGAGCCACCTCAACTGGCTCCTCTCGATGTGGAGAAGCAGCGGCTCTACTCCGAGTCCCTCCCGGATGACTGAGCTTCTCACCCTATCTCTAAGGGAGAGTCCAGACACCCTGCGGAGAAAACTCATTTCAGCCGCTTGTATCCGAGATCTCGTTCTTTCGGTCACAACCCAAAGCTCATGACCATAGATGAGGGTGGGAACGTAGATCGATCGGTAAATTGAGAGCTTTGCCTTTTGACTCAGCTCTCTCTTCACCACGACAGACCGGTACAGCGCCCGCTTCACTGCGGACGCTGCACCTATCCGCCTATCGATCTCACGCTCCAGTTTTCCCTCATTCGTGAACAAGATCCCGAGATACTTAAACTCCTCCACTTGGGGCAGGACCTCCTCCCCGACCCGGAGAGGGCATGCTACCCTTTTCCGGCTCAAGACCAGGAGGACTGCTAGAATAATCATTACTAAAAAAATTAAAATGGTACAAAAGTTTTTTTTAAATGAACCGCCATGAATATTTTGTAAACAGAGTTGCTTTAAGGTGCCAGCAACAGACTTTGGGACGAGTGGCCATTAGCTTTAATTCAGATCAGCTGATAAATTTCAATGCAAATTTTAGATTTTTGTTTGTGTATTTATAGGATCAAACAGATAATATTTTAGATTTTCTAGATTTTCTAGCATTTAGGGTAATGCGCGCCCTGCTCCAGCAGGGAGAAGCTGCTACAAGCTCCTTACATCGACACCATGAGTGAAGAAGATCAGCTTGGCTGCCAAGTTGAGAGGGAAACCAGAAGTTCCCTTATCAGTCAGGTCTCTTGGTGCAACATAAATGCTATGGGAAATTGCACTCCGCGCGATTACCTGAAGGAATATAATCACGCCTTTACGGCAGGGGCGTCAGCGTCACGCCAGAGACCCCGCCCTCTGGGTATTTAAGGTGCTGACGCCCATCCTACTTCCTCTTATTGCCCTTCACCTCGCTTAAACCTGAACTCTCTTCGCGGGACTTCTCTGTGCTTCTTAGCTCGACCAGAGGTGAGCTTGCTCCCTACATAGGGCGTACAGAGAATTCTTCCTGCGTACTACCGGGCTAGTGAAAGCTAGTCCGGCACATTTTTCCTTAACCCCAAAGTATTTTCTTCTCCTCTCTCCTCAGACTGCTTCGCTCGACGGCGCTAACTGCGTCACATCGCTACCTCTGCTAATTTCGTAGCAGGCTAGCCAGCGAAAGCGACGCGACGGAGGAGACGTCTCAAAAAAAAAAAAGATTTTGGAAGGACTCGCTCGTCTTATCTCGGACATGCCTCGGGAGAAAGGAAAGCGAAAGACAAGACTTCCGAAAAAGACTAGCAGGACAGCGAGCCCGACCTCGCACGCCTGCCCTAGCGGATGCGGTTTTTCCCTTTTGGCGACGGCCACCCACGAGGCCTGTCTCGTCTGCCTGGGGATGCTGCACGCAAAAATGGCGCTGGCTGCGCCCGACTCATGCCCACACTGCAGCCAGATGCTGGAGGCGGTGAGGAGGCACCGGGCGGACTTTGTCGCCAAAGCCATGGGTGCTGCTGCGGCGCCAACAGACCCGGACGCGACTAAGCCTCTCACTCCCACGCCAGAGCTCCAGAGCATGGCTCTAGAGGACCGCACCCTAGGCAAATGGGGCGACAGCCCAGATGGGCTAGCTCCCATTGGGGACTTAACAGTCGACTTCGACACTCGAGGCTTGATGAACGAGGACGAGATCTCGATATCAGCCTCAGGTGAATTTTCTGCTGATGACGCCAACGCTGAGTACGACGAACAGTGGGGAGCACCTGTGCTCCCGGAGACTGACTTTTCGATCCCTGCTCTGTTCGACTTGTGGCGCAGAGCAACGGACGCGCTACAGATCCCGTGGCCAGAACCTCCACCTTGTAGTGATACACCTAACCTCTGATATTTTAGGCTTGACTTTTAAGTACACCTCTCTGCATCTCTCTGAAACTCTCAGTGCTACACCTTCTTGAAACTCTCAAGGAGACAAGTGGACTCCATTTTGGTTACAAATTATCTTGAATTAATGGACACTAATTAATCAGATTGAACTTTCTTATTAATGTGTGTTAATTCAGAATTGATCAAACAGTATACTTTTTGTCATTTCAATGATGATCTGTTACTTGCATGAGTTTGACCTTTATGCTGGTTTATTCTTCAATACAAAGTGTGCTCTGAATCTAAGACTGTGAGTCAGGGAAAAAGCTGTTACTTTCTCTGTTTTGTCTGCAACTTAGACTCAACAGGCCAGTCCATCTGGCTGTTTATGTAAACAGTTTTCCTGTTGTCCGTCAAGAGTCTTTCTGCCTATGGGATCAAACTTCCATCTTTTATTTTGTTAAACCAGCCTGTAGCCATTAAGGAGGTGGGGAAGACCCCACCTCCCATATAAAGGTCATTTCCTGCATTTTTAGTTAGTTTTTGGAGAGAACTAACTGACAACTGGTTTTCTCTCCTCTGGAAAAGCTGGAGACGTTCCGGTCATGTGTCAACTCGACCCACGTCTCAGCTGGAATCATAGTAAAGCCTTACTGTGATCCTTGCACTCATTTCTGAAAGAATTTGTTTTCTGAAGTTTATTTTGAAAATCAGTCTGTGCGCTTGACCGTTGTTTCCTGCCGAGGGAGGCGAGTTCCTCGTACCGTGAATCAGCCACCCACGCTGAAGTCCCAACTGGACGGCCGGTGGACAAACTCATCCACGTGTGTGTCCAGTCACTTCTCCACTCTTATCTCCAAGAGACGAACCGTCAACAGGTAACGAGCCGTGGTGTGTTTGAACGTGCGGGAGCCCAGCAGTCTGCTCGTGTGGGGAAAAAGGTGTCACCCAGTCTGGTTCAAAAGAATAAATTTCAGTTAACTTAGCTTTCATCTTCTTCCTCCTATTTCTTATTTTTCATAAGCTATTAATCTGTCAAGTAATGTGCCAACAGTTAAAGGAGAAATGTAATCAAATCTGAAAAAATCGATATAACAAGAATTTCATATAGTAAACAACACACATAAACATACTTAGTATGCTTTTTTCAAGTCAGTAGCTTAAAGAAATAGTTTTTTACATTTTTCCTGCTACATGCCGAAGTGCAGTGATTTCTGTAGTAATTTTCTGGACGCACTTTTATGACACAATTAAGACCTCCTTTGCTATCTTACAATAACACTGAAGCTATAAACCCATCATTACTGTCCTGCTGTCTGTCATTTAAAATGGAAGCAGAAGACTTTTTTGAATCTGAAGGATATCACTTTACCCAGACAGCAAAAGTTATGTGGGCCGGATCTGGGCCAAATGTATGAAAACATTTGGCCCGCATTTGTAAAATGGATCCGGCCCGGTGTCTTTTTGTCCAACGGGCCAAAACTGGCCCAGATGTGGATTGCGGATCTGGATTGGATCTGGGCCGGAGGTGGGCCAGAAGTGCTACAAAACTACTGCATTCGGCCCAAATGTGGCCCAGATACGGAATCCTTGTTTAGTTTTTAGGCAAATTTGGCCCAGATGCGGCCCAGATGCGGCATCCTCATTTCATTTTTAGGCGGATTTGGCCCAGGTCCGGCCCAGTAGAGTAAGTCGAATCTCAAAACGCGGCCCAGATCTGGTTCAAACCCGCAATACAGATATGTACAACAGGTCTAAATAGAGCACACACAAAATATCCACATAAGTTGTTGCTTAAAAACTGTTTATTCATGAGCAAAACAAATTCAAAAATGTTAAAAAGTTAAAATTGATAACAATGATAACATAACAACCTTAATAATAAAAGAAACTACAATTACCAGAGGTATGCATCATAAATACCATGATCTGCTTCTGTATGACAGTTTCAGTGTCTTTCAGTCATTTTAAGAGTCAGTCACAGCAGAGGAAAGCGACGTCCTCACTCATCTGTGATGAATCTCCAAATGCAGGACTGTCTGTGGCAGAGATTCACCTTAGCACTTTGTGGAAGATGTGAGGTTTCAAAGTCAACTTTTACTGTCAGAACTGCAATATGTACAGGACATAAACAGGATTGAAATTGCATTTCTCTCTCAGTCCCTCGGTGCAAAAGTAACCATTTAAACACTAAAACACAAACATTTAATAAACATAAAATAGTAAAAGTGTAACACTGTCCTTACAGTTACACCAACACTAAAACACTAAACATTTAATGACATAAGCATAAAATGAAATGATAAAAGTGTAATACTGTCCTGAGTTATTGCATAGTAGTATAAAAAGTATATAAAGTGTATCTATAAAATAAACTGAAGGTTCTAGCATTGACATTTGCAAAGAGTGGCAAAGCAGCATATGAGTTAATGTACACAGTATATGTATGAGGTAGTTGATGTTGGTATAGAGGCAAAGTGGCATATGCAGTAAGGCACATAAGGCACATTGGGCATCCTTAAATAAGGCTAGTCAGAGAATACTGTATATGTATCAGCAGTAGTGTAGATATAAAAGTAGTGTAAATGTAAACAGTAGTAATAAATGTAAACAGTAGTAATAAATGTAAACAGTATTAATGTAAACAGTGAATATAAACAGTAGTATGACTATAGGCAGTAATGTAATACAAACAGTGCAAATATGAGAAGTAGTGCAAACTGAATGAGCACATGACTGAGAGTTTAGTGAATAACCCGTTTGATGACACAGAGTCCAGTGTTAAAATCTTTGTGTTGTGTGGTAATGTGTGAGAAAGTTTTTTGTGTTAAGGCAGTTCAAATGGGAGGGGAGGCAGAGCAGGCAGAGTGTTTAGCATCCTTACTGCCTGATGAACAGAGCTGTCTCTCAGTCTGCTGGTTCGAGCCTGGAGACTCCTCAGTCTCCTCCCTGAAGGCAACAGTCTAAAGCAGCTGTGTAGTGGGTGTGTGGGATCACCTGCCATGCAGTGGGCTTTCCGAGTGAGGCGTTTGCTGTGTAAGTCCTGCAGTGAGGGGAAGGAGGTGCCGACGATCTTCTCAGCTGCTCTCATGATGCGCTGGAGGCTCTTGCGGCAGGATGCAGTACATGCACCAAACCACACAGTGATGCAGCTGGTCAGGACACTTTCTATGGCACCTCTGTAGAAGGTGCACATGATGGGGGTTGAAGCTCCAGCCCTTTTCAGCTTGTGGAGAAAGTAGAGACGCTGGTGAGCCTTCTTGGCCAGTGCTGCAGTGTTCCTGCTCCAGGACAGGTCCTTTGAGACGTGCACTCCCAGGAACTTGGTGCTGTCTACTCTCTCCACTGCGGTGCTGTTGATGGTCAGAGGGGCATGTTGGGCATCCCTCTTCCTGAAGTCCACGACAATCTCCTTTGTCTTCTCCACGTTGAGAGTGAGATTG
Source organism: Garcialebias charrua (assembly GCA_038048925.1). Lineage (NCBI taxonomy): Eukaryota > Metazoa > Chordata > Actinopteri > Cyprinodontiformes > Rivulidae > Garcialebias > Garcialebias charrua. The sequence continues at coordinate 27,735 of JBBPBX010039218.1, forward strand.
TTGTGTCCGTACCACAAGGCCAAGCGGCTCACCTCGTTCCTGTAGTCCGTCTCATCGTTGTTGCTGATGAGACCCACCACTGTTGTGTCGTCCGCAAACTTGATGAAGTGGTTGGAGCTGTATGATGGTGTGCAGTCGTGTGTTAGCAGGGTGAATAGAAGGGGGCTCAGTACACATCCTTGTGGGGTCCTCATTGCTAGCAACATTAGCATTTGGAGGTCAGACAGGAGCCTAAGAAAAGCACAAAGAAAAACAAGATTATAACCAGGCAATACCAAAAAACAATATAATAAAACAAAACAGCCAGCCACTAGGGAGCACAAGCCATTGTATCTCTTGTGCCGGTCCCAAGCCCGGGTAAATGGTGAGGGTTGTGTCAGGAATGGCATCCGATGTAAAACACTTGCCAAAACCATAATGCGAGTTCATCAAAGTGAAACCATACCAGATCGGTCGAGGCCCGGGTTAACAACGTCCGCCACCGGTGCTGTTGACAAACAGGGTGCCGGCGGAAATTGTACTACTGTTAGTCGAAGACGCCGAGGAGGAAAACGTGTCAGGAGACAGAGGGAGAGGAGGAAAGTGAAGAATGTAGGACTGAGGGTTGCAACTCTAAATGTGGGGACAATGACAGGCAAAGGTAGAGAGCTGGCTGACATGATGCAGAGAAGAAAGGTAGATGTTTTATGTGTCCAAGAGACCAAGTGGAAGGGCAGCAAGGCTCGCAGTATTGGAGCAGGGTTCAAACTGTTTTACCATGGTGTGGATAGAAAGAGAAATGGAGTAGGGGTGGTCCTGAAGGAGGAGTTGGCAAAGAATGTAGTAGAGGTGAAGAGAGTGTCAGATAGGGTGATGTGTCTAAAGGTAGAAGTAGAAGGTCTGATGCTAAACATAGTAAGTGGTTATGCTCCACAGGTTGGATGTGATGGGGAGGAGAAAGATAAATTTTGGAAAGATTTGGATGAAGTGATAGAGAGTATTCCCAGGGAGGAAAGAGTGGTGATTGGAGCAGACCTGAATGGACATGTTGGTGAAGGAAACAGAGGGGATGAGGAAGTGATGGGTAGGTTTGGTGTCAAGGAAAGAAACCAGGAAGGACAGATGGTGGTGGATTTTGCCAAGAGAATGGAAATGGCTATAGTCAATACCTATTTCCAAAAGAGGGAGGAACATAGAGTGACCTATAAGAGTGGAGGAAGGAGTACACAGGTCGACTACATTCTGTGTAGAAGAGGAAACCTGAGAGAGATTGGAGACTGTAAGGTTGTAGCAGGGGAGAGCGTGGCCAGACAGCATCGGATGGTTGTGTGTAGAATGACTGTTGTTGCGAAGAAGAGAACAAGAGTAAAACCAGAGAAGAAGACCAAATGGTGGAAGCTAAAGAAAGAAGAATGTTGTGAGAAATTCAGAGACGAGCTGTTAAAGGCTCTGGGTGGTAAGAAAGAGCTTCCAAGTGACTGGGCTACTACAGCAACAGTAATTAGAGAGACAGGTAGGAAGGTACTTGGTGTGTCATCTGGACAAAGAATGGAAGATAAGGAAACCTGGTGGTGGAATAGTGAAGTGCAGGACGCCATTCAAAGAAAGAGATTAGCCAAGAAGAAATATGACTGTGAGAGGACTGAAGAGCGGAGACAGGAATATAAGGAGATGGGACATAGAGCAAAGAGGGAAGTAGCTAAGGCAAAGCAGAGGGCGTACAATGAGTTATATGGGAGACTGGACACTAAAGAGGGCGAGAAGGACTTGTACCGATTGGCAAGACAGAGGGATCAGGCTGGAAAGGATGTGCAGCAGGTTAGGCTTATTAAATATGGGAATGGGAATGTTCTAACAAGTGAGGAGAGTGTGATGGGAAGATGGAAGGATTACTTTGAGGAGCTAATGAATGAAGAGAATGAAAGAGAAAGAAGAGTGGAGGTAATAGAAACTGTGGACCAGGAAGTGGGAAAAATTAGTGAGGGTGAAGTCCGGAAAGCTCTGAAAAGAATGAAGAAGGGGAAGGCAGTAGGACCTGATGACATACCAGTGGAGGTTTGGAAATGTCTTGGAGAGATGGCAGTGAGGTTTTTGACTCAAATATTTAATGGAATATTTGAGGGTGAGAAAATGCCTGAAGAATGGAGAAGAAGTGTGCTGGTTCCCATTTTTAAGAACAAGGGTGATGTACAGAGTTGTAGCAACTACAGGGGAATTAAGTTGATGAGCCACACAATGAAGATCTGGGAGAGAGTTGTGGAAGGAAGGCTTAGACAAGAGGTGA
>JBBPBX010039219.1:0-29996 GCA_038048925.1 Garcialebias charrua
GACTTCATATTGTGCACAGATGCATTAAGAAGGTTAGCCATAAATAAAAACGGATAATAGCTAGGATGCATTTGTTGAGGACCATTTATAGAAGCAGGATAGTAGCTGGCACACCAGACGGTGACGTCCTAATAGCTCAGTAGAAATCTCTGTCTTGGCAGGAATTACTGAGGATGTGTTTGTGGGAGTGCAGTGAGAAGCAGAACTTTGCTGCGAGTTGAAACGCACCAGGCCTTGTAGTTCAGGGATAGTTCAGGATTAGGCAACAAGCTTTTCAGTTCAATTTGTTCATCAGCATTTTCCGCCAGACAAACTCGCAGCGTCTTAAAGGTTCAGCGGAAAATCACTAATGACAAAGCTTTGTAAACAGATAAACAATTTACCTCAAATGCGTTGAAACATATAAATAAAGCGAACCTCAAAACGTGCTAATGCTTTTTAAAGCGGCCATATTTAGATTTGCACCAGTGCAAAGCTGGTAAAGCTGTTGACAGCGGAGCTTACACATGATGTGATCAGAGGCCCTGATCTGCCTGCGTGTGATTAGCACGGAGCGCTGCAACCAAAATATACTGAAGTGATACTCCAGTTGGAACAGGTTGATGATGATTGATCATGTTTATTTTAAACTGTGCAAATCAGATTAGTGTGAGTGTGAGAAAAGAAGAGACACGTGCACATTTCTTGGTTTTTATTATCTTAAAGGAGGTTTTGTAAAGTGACACAGTAAACACCCAGAAAGAAATGCAGCAGCTATTATTCCAGATTCAGCCCATTTTCCTTTGTGTGTGTGTGTGTGTGTGTTTCAGAGAATGCTTATCTAGTAATTACTAAAAACTGTTGACACTGAGCAAGTGCTGTAGCCAGCTAAAATGCGTTTTTGTCTTATGATATCAGATTGGATTTTTATCTTAGGTTCATACAATCACGCATCCCTGAAAACCGCAGATAACCGCTTCAAACTCTTTATTTCCAGCATGAGTATGGAATTAAGAGGCTTGTTTAAAATAAATAAGTCATTACAGCCTGTGTTCTTCTTTATTTTTTTGTGAGATACAGATATTTTTCCTCCTTTCTGGTCGAGTAAAGGATGCCTCTGTGAATCTCAGACATACGTTTGACCATAATCAAGTTTTTTAAGCTTCAGAAAATGGATAACAACTGGGTCAGATGATAAGCTTGGGCAAAATAGCGGAAAAAACCCTCCTGTGATAGACGAGAGGAAAATCTGATTGATTGATGTCTGCTGGCTTTGCCACCATCACAAGCCAGTTGACAGTTTGTTTGGGATCAGATGATTTCACTCTTAAGATTGAGGTTGAGGGGAAGCTAGGCAAATATGAAGGACACAAAGGTCAATGGCTCCCTCCTCTGCTCTGTATCTATCTCTCCCTCGCAATAGCTTGCTTTGACAAACTCTAATATGTTGCTAAGCTTTGTGGCAGCAGGACACATGGTCATAGTTTGTACTGTAATATCCTATAGCAGTAATCTCACAAGGCATGATTGAAAGTGCTGGAAGAATCTGGTGCTTGCAGGGACCCGCTGACATCATCAACTGCTGTGGACTGGCACATGTCTGCTGGCTTGTTTGAGCTGGGTTTTCCCATGGGGTTGAATAAGTTAAACAACAGCTTCGACTCCAAGGGAATCTGTTATTATAAGCAGGATCTGATAAGATGCCTCCAGATCAGGAGTTTGTATTGCAGAAAGGGCAGAAAGGGAATCTCTAGCAATGTCTTTTTGTGGTTTTGGAAAACGATGAACATGGAACTGTGACAAAGGATGATTGGAGGCATATTGTAAATAAACACCCAAGCCTTTTACGACTCACTCTCAGTCTCTTTGGAAAGTAGTTTCATGAAAAATGTCAGCAGTTTTGCTGCTTGGATTGAATATTACAAAGGCTGCTTCTGAGTTGACCTATGTGGCAAAAATAATAGTATAGTACATGTTAAACTCAACCAAAATAAACTTGTTATAGAGACGTTCTTTCTATTTTTGATTAGAACAACTCCCAATACAGCAAGTGCTTGTCATTTTGGTTTTTGAACCAGTGTTATGAGGCTAAAGGTTGGGCAGTATCCAGTTTTTTTTAAGGCAAAAAGCTTTCCTGAAATATATGGTACATGGTGTTATTGTCTGGCTTGAAATGTTTTGGTGTTGTCTTATTATTGCATGTAATTTTGGTGAACTTTAAACATTTCTAATACAGTATGTTTAACCTCATTTTCTTAGATTAAAGTCCAAACAGTCACAATGGAACAATGTAAAAAGCAATTATACAAAAAGGTTTGTAGTGTTATGCTATTTAAAATGACATGTATTTGTTTGTTGTTTTAAACTTGTCAATGTCTTTGCTTTCCTGTTGAATACCTGATCTAAAGGTTTGCTTGTAGCACACACAACAGGAAACAGGTGTTATATTTCACCATCATTGTCGATTATCAGGTTCTGTTTCTGGTCATTGTCTTGTCTCGCCACCTCTACATTAACAGTAGCCTAACTCCGCTCATTCTCAATCAGTTCATCTGGACAATTTCTTTTTAGTAGAAACGTTTCACCCTCACTCCAGAGGGCTTCGTCAGTCAGAGCAGTCCAAAGCAAACTGAAGCTACCCCACCAAGTAAACAACTTAAGTGGACCAACCAGTTTGCTGTAGCCAAGATGGTTTCTGGGGGCTTGTCCCTCGTCGACTCCTCCCAGGCAGGCAGACATGTCCAAAGTGGTTCAAGACCAGAAAGTTCATTCTCAATAGTCCAGGTATCAAATCCGCTCATTCTCAATCAGTTCATCTGGACAATTTCTTTTTAGTAGAAACGTTTCACCCTCACTCCAGAGGGCTTCGTCAGTCAGAGCAGTCCAAAGCAAACTGAAGCTACCCCACCAAGTAAACAACTTAAGTGGACCAACCAGTTTGCTGTAGCCAAGATGGTTTCTGGGGGCTTGTCCCTCGTCGACTCCTCCCAGGCAGGCAGACATGTCCAAAGTGGTTCAAGACCAGAAAGTTAATTCTCAATAGTCCAGGTATCAAATCCGCTCATTCTCAATCAGTTCATCTACATTTAGTAGCCTAACTGATTGCTCATAGTTAAGGTTTAGGTTCTACAGAGCATTGTGTTCTTCTCTTGAATGTTGGGGTAATAAAAGCAGTTACAGTACATGTTTTGATGGGTTTGTCTTGCACAAGTTATAAATGCTCTGTCATTTAAGTCACGGCTAAGTGATTTTTTTATCAATGAAAAAGTAGTGTATTGGTAGTGAAGTGAGCATATTGTGCTGTCAACATGGCAGAGTAGCTGGTAATACTTTGACTTGCACTGTGCTTCTTGTTGAACCCTCATAACCAGTAGGCTCAAGGAAAACAAAAGTCACACAAATGTAATCAAAAGAAGAGTTTATGCTATGTGCCAGTTCACTCTTTATACACAACTAGGGATGCATGATATTAGATTTTTGGCTGATATCCGATATGCCGATATGTTAAAACTTATTTGGCCGATAACCGATATCAATACCGATGTATCTTTCCTACACCTACAGTACTTACAGAGACTACATATCTGTGGAATTAAAATACTACATTATTATTTTTCATTCAACCTTTATTTATACAGGTTAGTTCCCATTGAGCCTCAATGACTCAAGAGAGGCCTGTTAATCTGCATGGTCTTTGTCAGTTTGACCTGCTACCAAATACTGTACAGATGTCAAAAATGGGGCTGAAAATGATGTAACTCTATATAAACATATAATATATATTAAAAAAACAGTGCCTTTTATATCAGTGAGTTATTTTGATGGAATGGTCGATATTTAACTTTATCGTTAATATCGGCCGATACCATGCCGATAATATCATGCATCCCTTACACAACCATAACTATGATGTTACCACCCAACCCTAATGGAGCTTAAATTTAACAAGACAGAACACACGCTCACATTGTGATGTCTGTAATATTAGAGGGCCTTGCTTTCTTTGTTATTTTTTAATAAACGTAACAGACACATCCATTAGCTTTGTATGGGTCTGCTTTTAAGATTGAGGTCTCCTTAGTAATGAAGGGGCTATGCAAATGCAAGTCAAATTCTACAATTGTGAATCGCTTGTTTTAATCAAGTTTTCTCTGAAGCAAACATAGCCTTTATTCAGAGCCACAATAAGCAAACAATAAAAAGGATAATCCGAAGACAATTCCCATCCAAATGGAACCGGACATCATTTAGGGGACGAGACAACAACTCTTTGTTTGTTTGAAGAGGTTTAAATGACAACCTCCTTGTCAAAGACTCAGGGTGAATAAAAGGGATTTGTAATTACCATAATTATCTCTTATATGTTTTGACCTAATGATGTCCATTAAATGCCCACGGCTTTATTAGAGACTGCCTCACTGTAGGTTGGCAAACCATCATAATACAGCATGTTACATTACACGGCATACAAGTAATGAACTTCTTTCATCAAAGATGTTTATCGTGCAGCACTTCTGAGGGGAAAAGCCAGTGTACTTCAGCTTTTTGTTATAGCTGGATTATAACAATTCTCATAGTTCCTACTTATCTTTCAAATTTTCTCTACATGTGATATCAACCCAATTGGCTTCATGTCTAAACAGGAAGGCTTTCTAATCTAGACCGCTGTTCGTTTCATGTAAAACATCTCATTTTGTGGCTTAGGCTGGTGGCTGCCTTATCGTTACATAATTTGCTGCCCTCGCCGTGATTTTCATTGTGGCAATTTATTTAAATTCCCCCATGTTTATATATTTTCTGTCCTTTTCATTCAAAATGATTGCCTTTCACAAGTTCAAAGGCTCATCTCGAAGACTTTTGGTAATTCTGTAGATAGAGTATGAATTCACAGGAGGAAGTCAAGCAAAGCTATTTTGTTGAAAAGCTGGAAAAAAGTAGTTTTTGGATATGTCTTTTTCTGTCTTAAAGCTGGAGTCTAAAGGTTGAACTAACCCCATCAAAAGTGTAGATACAGCACCCTTTGCTGTCCGCACCTCAGCAGGTTGAGCATTTGAGATATCATGGCTGAATACATGTGTGCTGTTCAGCTCCTGCACTAAGGTCCTTAGTCCAGCGCGTGGCTTTGCTCCTGTGGATGCTTTGGTCTTTGTTTGCCACCTATCAGCATATCAGCAGTGTCTCTGAAGCCCAGTTGTATAATGCACCATTTATGGCTTTGTGGAGCGATGGCAGTTGGGCGAAGGAATAGCTCCAGGCCTTCCCTTCAGTGAGTGGATTAACGGCGGCCTGCTTTAGCGCTCTCAACCACAGTGTGAAATCGGCCCCGCTTCGGCGCCGGCAATGAGGCTCTCTTTCTCTCTTTGCCTCTCCTTTCCATCTTTCTGTTTCCTCACCTCATGCAAAGCCTCTCCCAGCCATCTGTGAAATGTGGAAACTCTGTGTCTAAGTTGAGTTCAGATCCCATCCCCTCCGTCAAGCTGAGGCCAGGAAGCAAATGGGCAGGCAGTCGGTGGAGGGGGTTTGCAGGGGAAGAGGAGAGAAAGGAGAGGGATGAGGAGGTGGTGTGGGGATCAGCTCACTGATGTCGTGCCGCGTGTGCAGGAACCCTGCCTGTTCTCCGCAGGCGAGTTGGAGGAGGGTCCAGTATGGAGACAGGACGATGGCAAAAAGGGCGTGGACAAATACAGAAGGGGCGTGAACAAATACAGATCTCGCGAGAGCAAATACATGCCTAGAGGGAGCAAATTACTCTCGTGCGAGCGCAAATCAGCCCTGCGCGCGCAATGGGGATGAGCGCGAGCGTAGAAAAGAGATCCAAGCGCGCGCACGTGCGCTCGGAGGACAACTACTTGCTCTCGCGTGCAAAATGTATCTACTGACAGACTCTCCCTCTCGCTCACGGTTCAGACTTTTGGCAGCCAGTGGGAGGATCCAGACCACGACACATGATTGGCTGCAGTCTTCCTGTCCTCTGTGATTGGGTGTAACACTTCCTGAACCTGAAAATGTAAAATACTGTAAATAGATACCTCTGGACTATTGAGAATGAACTTTCTTGTTAAATAAATAGATTTATCTAAATATACTTCAAGTACATTGTTATAAAATATATTTTGTTGCACTTTATGAAGTACTATTTTTTGCTAAATATAAAATACATTTCAATCAAATATATTTCTAAAAGGAATCTTCATATAAACTTTTTAACTGCACGTTTCATTCAACCTTTATTTATGCATCTCATTGAGCCTCGAGGACTCATTTACAAGAGAGACCTGGCTACAAACAAAGAATGATGACAACAGTGACAACAATAGACAGTTAAAAGAGGCATACAGATTTTTTAACAAATTAAAATAAGATGGCAAAAACAGCTAGATTATAAGGTGAATGTGGAAAAGTAAAAACAGGAACTTTAGAACAATGTGTGTGATCACTGGTCAGTGGAAGTTCTGCTGGACTTCTCATTTGGTTCTGGGCGATGAAAACAAATGGTTGGAACCTCCTTCAGTCTCACACGGCCTGACTGTGTCTTTGTGAAGTGCCCTCTCACAAAATGTGCCTGTAGAGTGATACTAGTTTATTTCCTTGCACATTTCTTTCACAGATAAACATTTTGAGCCCTGATTAAAAATGTTTGTGCAGATTAAAGGTGTTGTGACATGATTTTGTAACTATGCATAAAATTGCCCAACATAAATATCTTTTATCATTCAACTATGTTCGTTTTTGCAAACAAACTTATAAATATATTTAATTTTGATTTAAGATTGATTTTAAACTTTGCACCGTGTTTATTCATGGGAAATCCGATTACACACGAATGCACCATCTGTGACGTAGTGTGAGGCAGAGGGCTCAGGTCTCTTTAATAGCGGACAATTTAAAACCTGACATATTTATCAATCTATGTGAAGATTTGAGTTATTTGTCTTCAGTTGTGGGAAGCAGAAAATTGTTTGGGTGATGGAACAAGAAACAGCAGGATCTAATTTAGGACTGATGCTGTATCAGACTTACCATTCAGCCTGAACTTCAGGTGGAGGGAGGCGGGGGTCCAAGGGTGCAGCTTTGTTGCATCCTTCACAAAGTATTTCATCTTTTGGGTCAAATCAATTTTAAATCAAAATTATATATATATATATATATATATATATATATATATATATATATATATATATATATATATATATATATATATATAAGGTTTGTTTGCAAAAACAAACATAGTTGAACACAAGATACTGTATTTATGTTGAGCCATTTTATGAAAAGTTAAAAAATCATGTACATAACAAATCTGTCATTAAATAATACAAATACATGTGTGTATGTTATACTGTACAGTATATACATGATACACACACACATTGTATTAATATACCGGTACATAATATTTGAACACTGCAACATTGTCAGATTAGAACTAGTTTGTTTTGATTTTAGGTCCCCTGTTACTCTCATGTGAATAAAGCAGTGGGATAATGTCTGTACAGAAAATATTCTATAACAGAAGTTCATCTTTTGGGTATTACTACTGTTCTGGAAGTTGGAAATGTCTTAATAATTTAGTTTGAAAATGAAGAAAAAAGAAAACGTCCACAGTTTTGATCTATCGGTATTTTATTTTGAAGGAGAATTTTGAGTTGGCAGTGCATTGTGGGGTAGCAGCAGTTATAGTTATATATTATATATACAGTACTGTACTGTAGTTATATATTGAAGCTCTCGGCCCTGACCTCTCTGGATGGTTTTCAGAATCTGTTGGAATCCTGGCAAAAACCAATGCAGATATGTTCCTGTCTTTGATATTTTTTTGTACATCTACCTTGTAATGTTTTTGCAACTTTTTCTTTCCTTTTGTTTATTGTAATATATTTGTATCATTGATGTTCATCATTCTTTAGTTTGTAGCAGGTCGCTTTCGTAAATGAGCCCTCGAAGCTCAATAAGATTTACCTGACTAAATAAAGGTTGAATGAATAATAGTTAGGAAAACGTTTTTGCAGAGAGAAAGCCTGTCTGTTAATGTATAAATTTCACCTCTTGAGTCATCAATCTTTTCTCTCACCTCCAAAAGCAATGGCTGTAAGTTTGCCATCTTATTTTAATTTGTTAAAAAAAATCTGTATGCCTCTTTTAACTGTCTATTGTTGTCACTGTTGTCATCATTCTTTGTTTGTAGCCAGGTCTCTCTTGTAAATGAGTCCTCGAGGCTCAATGAGATGCATAAATAAAGGTTGAATGAAACGTGCAGTTAAAAAATTTATATGAAGATTCCTTTTAGAAATATATTTGATTGAAATGTATTTTATATTTAGCAAAAAATAGTACTTCATAAAGTGCAACAAAATATATTTTATAACAATGTACTTGAAGTATATTTAGATAAATCTATTTATTTAACAAGAAAGTTCATTCTCAATAGTCCAGAGGTATCTATTTACAGTATTTTACATTTTCAGGTTCAGGAAGTGTTACACCCAATCACAGAGGACAGGAAGACTGCAGCCAATCATGTGTCGTGGTCTGGATCCTCCCACTGGCTGCCAAAAGTCTGAACCGTGAGCGAGAGGGAGAGTCTGTCAGTAGATACATTTTGCACGCGAGAGCAAGTAGTTGTCCTCCGAGCGCACGTGCGCGCGCTTGGATCTCTTTTCTACGCTCGCGCTCATCCCCATTGCGCGCGCAGGGCTGATTTGCGCTCGCACGAGAGTAATTTGCTCCCTCTAGGCATGTATTTGCTCTCGCGAGATCTGTATTTGTTCACGCCCCTTCTGTATTTGTCCACGCCCATTTTGCCATCGTCCTGTCTCCATAGTCCAGGCCTGGGTGCTGGCCGAGAGATCTCTGGTTCCTGCTTGCAGGTCCAAATCCCCCCTCTGCATGAGTCTGTGTGGAGGCGAGGCAGTGGCACAGCTCCCCTGAGCCCCTGCCCAGTCCTTTGAAGATAAGATGGTGATACAGACTCGCTTTCGGTACGAAGCTAACCAGTGGTCTTTGTGTGGCACACATGCCTCTCTCCGCTGGAGCCTACAGCTGAAACATCTATGGTCTTTACTAAAACGAATCAGCTTCATGGCCTCTGGTCAAATTAGATTATAAAAGGGTGACAAAATTCTAGATTGTATGTTTAGGATATTCATCTTTTTCCTCCAACCATTTCATGCTGATAACATGGAGTTGTGCTGCGATTGATTCTGTATTTTCAACCAATTTCTCTGCACTGGGAAGAATCACTGTCTTGGATTTGTCTCGTAAACTCTCTGCTGACTTGCTTTTTTTTCAGTTTTCCATGGCAACTACCGTTAGTTGGCATCTTGACTTTCTCCTTTATCTCCATGTATTGCTCTTGATCATGACAGTTTTTAAACATGTTTCTCTCCTGCATTTATAGTTGTATTATGTGGCACTTGCTGGGCCAATTTTTCCACTTCTGGCTCTCCACACCAGCTTTTTAAAAGGAGCAGCCATCATAATCAGGCTTTTGAATTATGAACTCAATATTCCATCTTTTTTTTTTCCCTCTGTCCTGTGGCTTTGGGGTTCAGATCTGTGCATAATGTCTTGTGATTGCCTGGCATTATGGTAGTTTGGAAAGCCGAGTTGAGGTCCAGCCACACCTCATTTTTCCATAGACAATGTAGATCTCTCTCTGAGCTCATCAGGGATGGGGCGTTGATTGCTTTTTGATACCCCTCCAACGTGGATGAGGTCCTGCATACATCAACTAATTAGAACGTACTTAGAGTGTTTGTCTGTGACAGACCCCACAGTCCTCATCAGATCCTTAGCCCAAGAGCTCTAACCACACACACCAAAGGCTTTGTCAAATTCTAAAAAGAAATGCCACTCAGTGCAGGGGTTAGGCATTTTGCTGGATATGGTGTGTTGGCAAGGAAAATCCAAACACTGAAACTGACGATACCATCATGTATTTTTACAAGTTACTTAAGTAAAAATCTAGAAAATAGAATACTGTACCTGTTGAGCCCAAACAAATCTTGTTGCTACTTTTCCAATCCACATTCAGAAAATGCAAGACACTAGCATCAACAGATTTGGTACCTTGGAGCGAGTTTGAAAGTTTTCCTGCTTTCCCACCAACTTGTTGGTTTGTAGGACACACACACACACTCAGAGAGACTGTCCTAGCCCATGCTATGAGCTGTAGAAGGTATTGGGGCATTGCTATATATTTCATAAAGGCATTCTATTACACCCCTGTGGCTTGTGGGAAACAGCACACTGTGGTCTAGTCCCCAAGCAACTGAGAATAAAGTGTAGGACACAGCACTGGAACAGAAATCTAACTACTGTTTCTTCGGGTAATCTTGACTTGGATCTTAATTCCAATAAAGAGTTTTTTTTTTTTGTCATAGTGTAAGCCAAGCAAGAACACTCCACTCTGTGTTTCAGTGGTTTTGCTTTATTCAATATCATTTCAGATAAGAGGCATAATCCTTTAGGGGCGAAGTGAGGTATATTGACCAGCTCAATGATAGTAATACAGCACAAGACTGCGATCTAGAAATATTAAATAACGATTTCTGTCAGCGACTCAATCAAATGGCAAGGGTTATTGAAAACTGTCCTTATTGTTCTCAGCTTCCAGCTTTATTAAAGTGAATCTGAATATTTAAATATGTCACAGATGGAAACAGAAACAATACAAGTTATTTTGAACTATAGTAAAATAATTAGTCTTGTGTTAAAACAAGCTGATGAGCAACTCAATGTGCATGTTTCTCTAAATCATGTGATCTGTCAACTTTATGATAACTTAAAAACCTTTATGTTATATATGTCCTTTATACTTACCTTCATATTTTAGGATCTAAAGCTTCAACCACACGTGGAAAAATGGGTTAAATCTTTGATAGAGAAATTGAAACATCTTAAGATATTTGCCTTAATTAGGCCTGTTTTTAAAACATGAAATAAATTAGATTTAATAACCTACAATTAAAGTTAAAGGGCTTCAAAACCCATGGTAATTTTTTTAAGGGTGTTTTACTAAAACTTTATCTTTAAAGGTCTGTAGAAAGAAGACGATTGAAAAATGTGGTTTAAAACTACCAATTTATGTAGATATAATTATTGCTTAATAACTGTTAATGTATCGTAATCAAAATATATTAATAGTAAAGGTGAAACTATCCTGATGTATGCTCAATAATCTAGAAAACATCTAACAAGGTTGAGTCAGGATTCTTCAAAAATCTGTCCAGAGGACCTGTCTCAACCCTGTTTGAAAGGTAAAACTATTAAAACTATTAACACGTGAATACAGTTAGGTGTACTAAATACCACAGTGTATACTTTTATACTCTATGAAAAACTTGTGGTCTTGTTTCAACCTGTGGGAGCCCATGTGATCCAGGCATTGTGCTTTTCTGGAGAACTTCTTTTAATGGGACAGTATGAGATTCTGACTTTATAATTACTTTTGACAAAAATACTATGATTTTATAATGTTGCAATATTAAATCAAATAAACAGTATATAAAAAGCACAATCGTTCATTTAATTCAAATGTAAACAATGACACAACATTGCTGCTAAAATTATATCACATTATTTTACCGTTTGTTATTAATACAGTAATCTTAATAATAATAATAATAATAATGAATTCAATTTATAATGCACTTTTCATTAATAAAAATCTCAAAGTGCTACAATGTGTAACAAGGTAAAGGTAAAAAATAAAACAAGTGATAAAATCAAATAAAATCAATAATAATATCGACTAAGATCAAAGATAAAATCATGTAGATTTAGGCTTGCTTAAAAAATAAATAAAATAAAACAAGTGATAAAATCAAGTAAAATCAATAATGATATCAGCTAAGATCAAAGATAAAATCATGTGGAGGCAGATTAGGCTTGCTTAAAAAATAAATAAAATAAAACAAGTGATAAAATCAAGTAAAATCAATAATGATATCAGCTAAGATCAAAGATAAAATCATGTGGAGGCAGAATAGGCTTGCTTAAAAAGAAAAGTCTTAATGCCGCTTTTAAAGTCAACCAGTGACTGTGGAGCTCTCAGGTCGTCAGGGAGGGAGTTCCACAGGCGGGGGGCAGCCACACAGAATGCTCGGTCTCCCATGGTCCTCAATTTGGTCCGAGGAATATGAAGTAAATTACTGTTCTGTGATCGTAGAGACCGGGTGGATGAATATGGTGCAAGAATGTCCTTTAGATAGTCAGGTGAAGTTCCGTGCAAGCATTGATGGGTAATGAGAGCAGTTTTGTACTGAATTCTGTAGGTGACAGGAAGCCAATGGAGGTTATGGAGAATGGGTGTAATATGTTCAAATTTACGAACTCTCAACAGAATCCTTGCTGCACTGTTTTGAATGTATTGAAGTTTCTGAAGGTTTTTGCCAGGGATTCCAATAAACAGGGAGTTGCAGTAGTCGAGCCTGGAGGAGACAAAGGCATGGACGAGCTTCTCAGCATCAGGAAAAGTCAGAGATGGGCGAAGTCTGGAGATGTTTCGAAGATGGAAGAAGCAGGTTTTAAACAGATGCTTAATGTGATTTTCAAATGTAAGATGAGAGTCCATTTTTATTCCAAAATTTGTAACAGAGGTGGAGAGGGGGATGTCTTGACCAGAGAAGGAGATTGTTGTTAAAGTTGATGCTTGTATCTGGTGAGGGGTGCCGATCAATATGGCTTAAGCATCGATGTCTGTTTTTTCATTCATAGTAGTAAACCTAAACAACTCAGCTCAACTTTATTTTGGTAAATTAACATCACAGAAAAGGAAAACAATATAAAATACTATTTTACATATCAAGAATTTACAAAAATAAACAAAAAAATAAAAGGAATAGGCTGAAGCCAAGGCTTATACTTGCCTACCCTAGACTCAACAGTCTATAAAAATGAAATATATCTACTGTCAAAATACATGTATAAGTACAGATTATATTTAAATATACATGTATATACATACATTACATACATACATGGTTACACAATATACACATCTACAGTATAAGCTTTTATAATTTTACATTTGAAGGCTCTTTTCAAGGTCACCAGAATAACGTAGTTTTAGATCATTATTCAATTCATCACAGTTTCACACCAATAATTGAAATGAATCTAGATTTTTACTTTACTTTTCTCTTTAGCATGTTCAAATATTAACAAACCTTGTAAATTATATTTACTCTCTCTTAACTTAAATAATTTCTGAATTCCAGAAGGAAGACTTTCATTCAGTGCTTTATACATTATTTCCAGTATTTTTATGTAAACAATGTCATTAAATTTTATAGTATTACTTTGAATAAAAAGTTGATTAGTAAACCTAAACAAACAAACAAATATGTATATTCATGAAAATTTAATTTAAATATTACTTTAAAGTGAAACTATGTATTGCACAAATTATTAGTTTCTTTCTGCTGTTTGACTCTTTGTAGAGTTGATGACGTCTCAATAAAAATTCTACAGCTAACATTATATTTTTTTTTCTTCACTTTTTATTTTGCACCCTTTTGCATGCTTTAGTATTTCTTGTTTTGTTTTTAACGAGTCAAATCGGTTATTTTCATCCTGAACATTTCATTGCGTTGTTGACCTTGTGTTAGCCTGCATATGACAAACAATATACTGTACTGTAATCATATACTGGATTGTTACACCATAACCTACCGGATTTTTCATCTACATGGTAAACTATCATAGAATACTTTTTACATTTCTGACAGAACAACAATAAAAACAGTTTAGACCACAGAAATTACACAAATTTTAAAGTTGTAGAGCTTTTGTGACATTTTAAAACTTCGGTATACTTCAAATTAAAAACCAACTTAGTCCAGGTCAGCACAGAAAGTTTTATTTTTTTCAAACTTTTGATTTTACAGACAAACATTGCTTTGAAGTTTTAAAATTGGGTGGACTCGCGTATACTTCATAGTGTATATCTTATATCCTTATATAGTTTTTTTATATATACTTCATATTTTTGCTATTTTTGGGTGTAACTGGGACATTGAGTACATAATTATGTTCCACCTCATGTACCAAATGAGATGCGAATGACAGTAAACATGAACTTAAACTTGAACTTGAATGAATTTCATAATAAAGTTGAAGAAATGTTGCCACTAGCTATCTTTTGTTTTTGCGAGTAATATTCAAATAAATATCTTATTAATTTTATTAATGTTTTTTTAAATCAAGCAAATCCCATTGAGATTGCAGATCTCTTTTGCAAAGGAGGTTTGTGCGTGATGGCAGCCCTGCAGGTTTGGATGTTGTCAGTGCATACAATGGGCATTATCAACTGTTATCATCCCCATTCGTAGCGGAGAATAGGTTACAATCTACCTACTAGCATGTTTAACAGAACGTTATCATTATTATCATTATAATCGCTGTGAGTAGGCAGCGTGTTTCCGTAAACCCGGAAGTGTAGTGTTTTTGTTTTTCAGCTTATGTGACAGTTTTCCTCAACCTAACCTTAAACCTGACCCAGAGGACCAACCCTAAACCTAACCCAGTTACCCTTGTGCCTAAACCTAACCAAGACCCTAAACCTAACAGCCGAGGCTTTACTCGAAACTTTAACACTTTGCTAAAGACGGAGCCTGCTGTCATCACTTGTAACGGTGACAACGTACCTTTAAACCTACTAGGTACAGTAGGGGCATTCTGAGCGCTAGGAATGGGGGTGATAATAAATGATAGGGGCCATTTAATGGACTGATAACATCCGAAGCTAGTGGGCAACCTAACATGCAGGTTTTGGACTGCGGGAGGAAACCACCTGAAAAAACATAAAACACACTGATAGTACCCAGGACCTTCTAGCTACTAACTCATCGTTATGTAATGATCATAAAACAAATAAACAGATTATACATATTTACAGAGCTGATAATAAAATGCACAAAAATCATTGAGTTTTTGCTACCAAACACCAGTTTGAGAAAAACCATTTTGTTCTTATGGACAGGAGTGTTGCAGAGAGTGCTGGAGCTCAAGCAGTGAGCCGGGTCACTCGGGTCAATACCTCACTGCTACAGTCTCACCTTTCAGAGTGACTTCCATCAGCAGAGTGCATCCCTGTTTGCTCCCACACAGTTCATTTCATCAGGGTGTCTTTTATCTTGACTGGCCAGGCCCATGACCCCTGAGCACTGATAGTCCAGAACGACTGAAAGAGAGCATTACCGGGGCATTGTGGAGACGGAAACAGAACTTAACTGGGTTAAGTTTTCTCTTCCATTAAATTTGATGTGCCTGTGTGTATGTGTGCGATTCACTGACCTGTGTTTTTGAAACAGTCTGCACTGAAATGTCCGTTTTTCCGAACTTTAAACAACCTTAAAAGAAACGGAACGCTAATTGTGAAAGATTTTGAATGACGTGTGTCACATTTAAAACATATCGAAAAGCATAGAAATTGCCATGGGTTCTGAAGAATTTCTGAAACAGAAGAAAGCAAAAACTGGCTGTTGTGGTTAGAACTTTCCAATTTCACGAGACTACAGAAAGTACCGCGTTTACTCGCTTTGCATCGCAGAAGAGAAATAAACGCTCTGGCTTCTCTGCAAAGGCAGACATGAAAACGAGCATCGGGACTTCTCTCGGTCCTTTCTCTTGTGTTGCGCTGCTTTACTGCTAAGGTAGTCTCTGCCGTCTGACGGCTGTTTGAAGTCGGTAGAAGTCGGCGATATTTGCTTTTCAGCGATGCTCGCCCACTCTGTGTCTCTGCTGCCTTTGAAAAATGTGAGCAGTGTGGAGACTATCGGTTCACTCCTCAGAAGTAATGGCTCAAATTGGGTGTTTGGTTTGTCGAGGCGCAACCATATGAGGGGTTGTAGTCCTCTGTTGTCACTGGGCGAGGGTGATGGACAGCTCTGGGTGCAGGAGGACGTGGGCAGTGATGGGAGAGTTGGAGGGTGCAAGAAGGCAGACTGGGCCATTAGGGAGTGGCAGATAGGCTCAGTTCAGACCTGCTGGGGTGTGATCTCACCAGAGAACTAAGGATGGGCCAATCTTAGTTTCCTCCTCCCACCCTTAAAAACAAGTGACAGAAGGTGAAGAAGAGGGTGGTTAGATAGGGAATTTGACTGAGAAAAAAGGAGAAAGGTGCAATTATTGCCAGATAATTAAAGCCTCACTGACATGATTTTTTTAACTATGCATAAAATTGCTCAAAATATATATATTTTATCATTCAACTATGTTCGTTTTTGCAAACAAAATGATAAATCAATTTAATTTTGCTTTAAAAGTGATTTTAAACTTTGCTCCGTGTTTATTCACGGGAAATCCGATTACACGCGAATGCAACATCTGTGACGTAAAATCGGGCAGCCCTGGGCTTATCAGTGTGCGTGTGTCTGGAGCTCGCCTGAAGATAGTGTTTTGTTTAGTTTTTTTACTTGAAAAATGCCGTTACGTTGTGTTGCATTTGGGTGTTCTAATATCATCAGTGAACAAGTGAGCCTTTTCACTTTCCCAAAAGATGAAATACTTCTTCAAGACTGGACTAAACAAACAAAGCTGCACCCCTCGGAGCCCCCCCTCGCTCCACCTGAAGGTCAGTCTCATACGGCTGCAGACCTAAATTAGATCCTGCTGTTTCTTGTTCCATCACCCGAACTATTTTCTGCTTCCCAAACTGAAGACAAATAGCTCAAATCTTCACAGATTGCTAGATTCGTCAGGTTTTAAATTGTCTGCTATTAAAGAGACCAGAGCCCTCTTCCCAATTTTACGTCACAGATGTTGCATTCGCGTGTAATCGGATTTCCCGTGATTAAACACGGCGCAAAGTTTAAAATCATTTTTAAAGAAAATTAAATTGATTTATCATTTTGTTTGCAAAAACAAACATAGTTGAATGATAAAATATATATATTTTAAGCAATTTTATGCATAGTAAAAAATCATGTCAGGGACTCTTTAAATCTGCTTCAGTAAAAGTTATTTCTTTAGTATTGGGAATGTGTACCTCTTTGATACTAGTGCCACTGTACTCTTTTCAGTCTGGAAACACAAGTGTAGAGAAAGTGATTTTTTTGTTCTTAGTAATCAGATTAAATCTACTACAAGATGGTGTAGAGGTAGGGCGGCCGACTTGGGACCGGAAGGTCGCAGTTTGACTCCCCGTCATGCCCACATTTCGTGCCCTTGAGCAAGACACATATCCCTCACTGCTCTCTGGGTACTTGCATAGCTGCCCACTCTCCACCTGGGTGTATCTCAGGTGTGATGGGTTAGATGCAGAGAACTACTTTCATCATTGTATGTGAACATGATGACAACATTTATCACCTACTGCTACTGCTAAAGTCAGAAGTTTGCATATCAGTACATCTGATTTGAAGACAGTAGTTGTAATTTTTTATCTTCCAAGCGTTGATATAAAGCTTGAAAATCTACTCTATACCGCTTTCTACATTTTGTCATTAACACACTGAATTTCAGGTGAAAATGTACCTATTTTCTAAATACACCACAGCAAGGCTTTACTACTAGAGCAAGTGCATCTTCGTGGATTTACTGCAGAGATTGTTGTTGTTAATGGCATCATCCAGGAAGTGCGTGTGTGTGTGTGCCAGAGTTTCTCCTGTTCTTTGGCGGAGGTGTGTGTGTGTTAGGATGGAAGCTGCGAGGCTGCTGAGACCTCGGCGTTATCAGCACCAGATGCACGTTGACTTCAGACTTTCAATGGAAGGTAAAGAGAGAAGGGAGGGAAATTAATGAGAGCCATAAAACCAGCAGGATAAATAATTAGCCGACTGGTTCTGAGATCCGTCCCTTCATTTGCAGCTTCAAATAAATTCCCCTCGCAAAGTTTCTTTGTCAAAAGTGTGGGCCGACGCTGTTAGCTGTATTCATGTTTGAATCCTCTCTTTTTTTTTAGCTTTAACTGGCAGTGTTTTGTTGTGCGCTCTTCTGTATTCACTCTGAACACATGAGTGGCAGGTTTCTCTGTCCTGCCACAGATAATTGGCTGGACCAGAGAATCCTTCAAACCTGTGCATCACAGATGGAAAAAAGGGAGAAAAAGACTGGGGGGGGGGGGGTACTTTTCAGCTGTCATTATGAAGTTCATAAATCATCTGGATGACAGTGGTGACTTGTGTCAACACTCTTATTTTAGAATAATTAGTGTTGTAATGCTGCTTGTTTACTCTCTGTTAAAGTTAACTGAGCTTAAAGGAAGTGTGTGGGCGGTTCTGGATTCAGGTCGCAGAACCTAACGTGTCTCAAACTGCATGTTTGTCCACCGGGTGATGTCATTTCACTGAACTGACTGCCACTTTGCTGCGCCCCTGACACGATCAAAGCTAATTTTTTGCTGCATTAGAGGACACTTTGTGCCAGTGTGCTGATCTGGAGTGTTTACATGCAGTTCACTCCCTGAGGATTTTGCATTATTGTTGTCACCACATGGAGCACAGCTACTTCTATTGTTCTAACACACCAATGGTAGGTTTATTAAAAAAAAAAAAAGGCTGAGCAATCACTGAAAGACTTACATTATCCTGCTGTGTTTGATCGCTATTCATGCGTCTGGGCTAAATAATCTTCCCCTCTAATCTCATTGTCAGATATAAATAAACAGTCAATGCTCAAAATGACAGAGAGCACATGAGTGAACATCCAGAGGATTATGGTAATTTGTTAGAGAAGTAACAATATTTTTAAAATGGGAATCATGACATAGTTAATTTAATGTGAAATCAGTTTTCAGATGTCACAAGTACATACAAATGCTGCATAAGAAAATGATTTAGAGGTGAGTGTGGTGTATTAAGCAGTTTTCTATGTGAATATCAAAAATACTCAAATTAATCAAATATGAATGATATTTAAATTACACCTAAATAATGGTTTATGGTGTAAATAAAACTCCAAACACCATCCAGATGCCTGTACTGCCGATTGATTTCTAGGACTTTGGCCTTTTTTTTTTCTGAACTCTCTCAACTTGACATTTCTAAAGTCAGAAATCAATTATGTCTCCTTCTCAAATGAAAGGCAGAAAAAAAAAACGGTATATGACTTTAAAGTCAGCCTAGCTCGCCTTTGACACAGCACATCACAAAGGGAAAGGAAAATCACACTGCATACCTGATCTATAAAAAAAAGAAAAAGCCTTTGAAATGGATTGCTGGGTGGAATCCAGTCTGGCACAAGTCATGGCATTGATGGCACAGCCTCTGGGTGTACGGATGCTTGGCCTGGACAAGACGGTTGCTGGGCTGGTATCAGTGGGCACCGACCCATCCTCTGGGAGCTCCTAAGCCATGCTGTCTGAAGACGGACTGATGGAGCTGGCAGCACGCACGGCCACACTACGGGTTTGATTCAGTCGAAAACAGCCACGATGCTATCGTCTTCAGCCGCCAGTGCAGCCGTTTCACCGAGGCTGACCGAGATGAATTTCTAACTAAAAACTTTGCTCCTTCATTATTTATTCCACCTCCACCAGTTGCAGATCGTTCATTGATATGAGAAGCGTGGACTTTGCTGGCCGCCTCAGACTCAAAGTTGACAGCTGCAACAGTTTTTAGAAATAGTTGACAATCCACAGGGCAATAAAACTTCCACCTTTGATGAGAAGTTGAAAAGCGCGTGCTCCGCTGTTGGCTTGGCAGAGCGTTAGACATGGCTGCAGGCAGGCTGGGCCGACGAGGGATCAAGCTGTTTTAATAGGCCTCGTCCAGAGGTGACGAGAGCACCGAATGCACTGAACTGGAGGTGTGAGCCAGGGCTGCCAGTACATATCTTTTGTCTTTCATTATCTTTATTTCCTTATTATTTTAAACGGCCAGTGTGTGTGAGAGTGTTTTTTTTCTTCTTCACTAGAAGCTTTTTTGATATCCATTTAGATTGGGGCTTCATTAAAAAACCTCAGACAATGGAGTGACTTCTAATTAAGAAGTGCCGCATCTGGCCCCTGGCACCCTATCCCGTTGTTCCATCTATTTTGCTGGGGAGAATTCATTTGTTTCTTAATTAAGAAAAACACCAATAGCGTGAAAAATCTGCTTATGGTACCTGAATCCTAATTAGCTAAATAGTGAGGGGAAGGGGAAATCACATTCCGGTAGCCCTAGAAATGAACTCCGAGCTGATAAAAATGAACTAACTAGCCTTGCATAAATCGAAGCTGAGGAGAAAGTGTACCATCATTATGGCTAAGACAATATGCAAACTACCTTCAAAGAAATCAAATTGCCGGAATGTTTTCATTTGCATGTATTAACCATTAACATAATGAGGAGAAGTGACATTGGACCCGGATTGTGTGTCTGTTCGGATTGATAACTCTGCTGCATCTGCAAACAGTCTCCACTGCAAAATTATGCTAGCAGTCAAATCGGTGTTGAACTGTGGAGCAAGAGGGAAAGTGATGGAGAGTGGAAGACGGAGACAATCACAGGGACAGACGGAGAGGGAAGGAGCGATGGTGTGGGAGAGGAAGAGTGGAGACTTATGCCATTTTCCGTTTTGTTGGAGAGCTCGGTGCAAACCTGCTGCAGTGTTGAACCGAAGCCATCATCCTCTGACAGCTATCCTTAAACAGGAAGGGACAGAGTCGTCTCCGAAGCCCTGCAGAAAGCTGCTGTGTGTGCGTCCATGTGTGTGTGTGTGTTTGGAGAAGAGACACATGCAGGGATGAGCCCATGTGGCTGCTAGCTAGGGACAAAACTCAACTGGGCACACTTCACACTTCTCTCCCTCCACACCATCAGGCATGCACCCACACGCCTGCACACACACTCTCACATGCACGTGTTAACTTCGATGCTCCAACATACACACACAAACACACATCTGAGCACTTCCAGGGTACCAAAGGCTCACTTATCTGCTCCGTAAAGACTCACCATGGCCCACATTGGCGAGTTGGTGGGCAACCAGCCAAACCCACTGTGTGTTCACTGCAGGCGCCACGCAAAACATCGAACTGTCTTCAACATTCAAAATATTTTTTCCCCAACATGCTATTTTCCAGGATCAGCCTCTTAGGTCAAATTATTCAATTAAGTGTCTGTTTATTACTGATACCAAAGCTGGGTGGCGGTTCTACTTATCACCTTTTTTGCAGATTGGTGTTCCCGCAGAATACCACCATAAAGATTGCCTTGGCGGTAATTAAAATGGCACAGGGACAAATTTGGCGGTGAGCTAAGACACAGGGAAATGTAGGAGGTAGGGGGGAATTGCAGAGGCTATGTTCAGTGGAAAAACTTGAACCTCTGAAGCAGCAATGATTTTGTCATTAAACGCCAAAAAGAAGCATTTATAATTGTTGATTGTTCTTGTCATAGTGTGTTATTCTGGAAGAAATGGTCAGGGGAAAGATGATCTTTGGTGGTCTGACTAAAGGAGTCAGTGGTGGTTTAGATGTTCTGAATGCCATCGGGGCTAGCATCCATCCACAGGCTTGTGTGTTTGATGACTTATTGGCAGGATGTGGTGACGTGTTCCCGCTCCTCGTGACAAAAACATACCTTTTCACCGCCTTTGACTTCACAAGCCTGTATATGACTTCTCAGGGGGAAAAAAATATGAGCGAAATCAAAGCGCCAATAAGCTCAGACTGTTAAACCAGAGAATAGTGGGGGGAAAAGGGAAAAGAAAGACCTGAGCGACTTTGGATTTTGACAGCATCTTCATGCGCTCCCTGACAAAAATTTGCATTGTTATCGTAGATAACTGGTGATGTTTTTACTTGGTTGTACATTTTGGTGAAATGTGTAAAATGTAAACCGAGCCTCTAACGATTCCCTTAATGACGCGGATCTTGCTTTTCTTCCCCCCGAATCGCGTCTTAGCGGGCTTCTCAGTGCGGGATGTCTGATATCTGAATATTAAAAAGGGAGTTTCAAGCTCATCTGCAAATGTGATTTGCACATATCACACTTCTGCAGTCGTCAAGCTGCTTCATCGCCAGGCTTCTGAGCAAAGAAGACAGGGGAGAGGAGGGAGGGGAAAAAGAAGCAGAAAGATGCACATATGGGTTGCTATTGATGTATTCCATTCCTGACCCAATTTAAATCCCTGCCAACAAGCTCATATGCATACTGTACATTTGCTAAATTACAGAGTGTAAACCTTGCCTTCTCAGAGAGACAGGTGTAAACATCAGTGTTTTCCTAATGCACTACCAATAAATACGATAATTGCATGCTGTAACAGAGCACAAAATAATTTGGACATCATTTTGATGCTTGGGGGGGCCCATGGGAATGTCCTCCAGAACCAAGGTGGCCCATTGACATGCCTTACACACCGAGATATAATTATGGCTGCCTGTCTTTGTTCCTTTCTGAGTTTCCTCTCAGAGCACCAGTAATTATTTGTGATATTTTGGTATTCTTTCACGAGCGAGTTATCCTCTGTGGACTTGAGTATTACATGGGGTGTAAATGAAGTTGCGAATACGCTGCCAAATCTTAAAGTTCAGAATTGTAAGTGTAAAATCCTGACAGTGAAGTTGTTGGGGGGTGGTTACTATAAAGCCTGATTTGAAATTTTATTTAGGAGCTTGACACGTGACGACTTCCATTTCTGCCGATTTTGGTCGGCTGCTCTCAGAGTCATCGTCGGCTATCTGTGCCGGGAATTTGCTGATAATAAGGGGCAGTGCCAGGATATCTTTAGGGTGCGCCGCGTGTCGAGCTGCAGTTTGTTTTCATGATAATCCCCTCATTTGTAATGGGGGGATCAGCAGGTTACGGCTCTCCACTTGCCTTCCGTGTCAAGACTTGGGACTAGCGAGGTGGATTGTCATTTCTGAAGCGATATTTTGACAGCGCCTTCACTTTGCTTGTGTGCTGCGGCTCAGAGGTCAGAACTGTGCCACTTCCATTTACTGTGCATGAACACGCAATCCCTGAGGAGCTCTCTGCATCTGCCCCTGCCTCAGTCTCCAACATACACATGCACACCGTTGTTCTTCGTGCCTCTCACTGTTGAACTCACTTGTTTAAGGATATGGATGTCAAGACTGGTCTAATGCTCCCAAACCGAGGGACAACTGCTCTTTATGATGGCTGATTTCTCCTCTTGAAACTGTTCCAATTAATGTATTGAAGACAGCCCCTTCTTCCTCAGTCACCAATGTCCTCACCTGCTAGGTATAAAAAAAACCAGGAAAAAATACATAGTCTGGTGTGATTGTTGAAACCACACAATGTCTCAGTGGTGTAGCTGTCATCCATTTCCTTGTGTGCTTGGTGCCACCCCTCACTGACAGAGGCAGGTCATGTCAACCAAATAAGGCACTTGTCAGTAATACAAAAAGACATTGTTGCCGGTCCATTGTTACCTGCTCAGCCAGCTATCATATAGAAAGTGATAGAGTGACTGTGTTTTTGGAGTGCCGCAGAGCTCCACAGCCTCAGGGGTATTATGGGTGTAAATCTCCCTCACACAGTTCTGCTCCAGGCCAGGGGGAGCATCATCATTAGCCGCAGCAGATGGAGGGGGGCTTCAGCGAGGTTTTCCTACCCGCTGCTGTCAGACTCTTACTGCTGGAATCTGGTTTGATACAATGCAAGTGGCTGGGAGCAGCAGCAGACAGTGAATGATGAAACCCTCCTGAAATTGGTTGAAAGCTACAGTATGGTCCAAACCCCATGAGACTGATTCATCGTTTATTTGTGAAGTGATGAGAGTGGAGGTTTGGTTAAAGTGCTGCTGTGTCTGATCTTGTGTTGGCATTCTTTTGGTTTTGGTGGCAGAGCTAGCAGGAGTTTGACTGGTGGTCTTTAAATGCAGCTTTTATGAAAATCAAGATCAAAGAAACATTCACAGAACAGCATTCATGACTTACATTAAGGGAAATCACATATTTTATGATTGAGAATTGTTGTGTCACAAAACAAGCCGTGTCATGTCAAAGACTGGAGTTAATTTATTTTAACCAGTTTGATGCATGCTCAATAATCCAGGCAGAAAAATCTACAAAAGTTAAGTCTGATCATTTGGATATTCAAAAAACAAAACAAATAAACAAACAAACAAAAAATATTTTGTTTTTTGAATGTCCAGAGGACCAGACTTAACATTTTTAGACAGTTTATTACATACAGTATATATTTTATAGATCAAACACAAGCAAACACTGTTAAATAAAATTTAATTTTTTTGCTCTTTAAAGATGTTTTACCTGAAATTTGTTGGCTTTATGCACTCAGTGACAAACTCGAATAATGTGAGTTTAATAAACTACAGTATTTAAAAAAAAAATCAAGCAAAGCTTTTTAACACAACTGAATTCCTTTCTGTAACAATAACCAATGTAGTTGTTTGTGTTTTAAAAACTCAAGCTGAGTCACCTTTATCTGCTTGATGTTATTTGTAATTAATTTCTATGGTTTAGCCTATTTTTTTTCCAGGGTTGTTTAATTGAGTTTGTATTTGTTGACTTTCTAGCATGACTTGAAGTTGATCCAATTTGATTTGAACATAACTCATAGTGTAATAGTCTGTGACTTCATTTTACACTTTTCTTTATATTCAGATATTTTTGTTTGCTTAAATATAACAATTAAAGTCAAAAAAGATAAATTAAGACTCTGTTTAAATTATGATGAATTACCCAGATGAGAGCAAATCGGTTAAAGGAGAAATCAAATCAAATCTCAAAAAATCTATATAACAAGAATGTCATTTAGTAAACAACACACATAAACATACTTTGTATGCTTTTTTCAAGTCAGTAGCTTAAATAAATAGTTTTTTACGTTTTTCCAGCAAAATTCCAAAGTGAATTAATTTCTGGAGGTCAGGAAGGAAATGACGCATATTTGAAGGAAATGACGCATATTTGTCCTCCGCGCTACTTTCTAAATAACACTGAAGCTACAAACCCATCATTTAAAATGATAGTGTAGGGATTGTGGTTTTGACAGGTAGCAGAAGACTTTTTTGAATCCGAAGAAATGCAGGAACACCTAGTGTGGGTAATGGATTTACAACCATATCAGTTTGAACCTGAACCGACAGCTGGATCTCAGAATTCTGACGAGCCCAATGAGTTTGCAACGTGGAATGGTAAGAATTGATTCCCTGACTTTCATTCAAATTTAACTACAGAAACGCCTAAAAAAATATTTGTTAGCTGACTTTTTTTAAGAGTGTGTCAGTTTAATTTTTGTTAATAAATGATTACAAATCAGCTTATTTTTACACGTAAATAACGCCGAGCACGCACCCGTAGACAGCATTTCCGCTTTTCAGCGCGAGCTGACTTTCATTAAAATTTAACTACAGAAACGCCTAAAAAAATGTGTTAGCTGACTTTTTTTAAGAGTGTGTCTCAGTTTAATTTTTGTTAATAAATGATTACAAATCAGCTTATTTTAGCACGTAAATAACACGAAGCGCGCACCCGTAGACAGCATTTCCGCTTTTCAGCGCGAGCTCACTTTCATTAAAATTTAACTACAGAAACGCCTAAAAAATGTGTTAGCTGACTTTTTTTAAGAGTGTGTCTCAGTTTAATTTTGGTTAATAAATGATTACAAATTAGCTTATTTTAGCATGTAAATAACACGAAGCGCGCACCCGTAGACAGCATTTCTGCTTTTCAGCGCGAGCTCACTTTCAATAAAATTTAACTACAGAAACGCCTAAAAAAAATGTGTTGGCTGACTTTTTTTAAGAGTGTGTCTCAGTTTAATTTTTGTTTATAAACGATTACCGTATTTTCCGGTGTATAGGTCGCACCTTTTTATGGGTTTTCAAGGCCTGCGACCTATACTCAGGTGCGACCTATATATGGCTTGTTATCACTTTCGGTGAAACAAATTTTTAAATCCAGCTCATTTCACAATTACGTTCATTTATTAAGGAAAAGTTCAGCTCAGACATATATTTGCTATAATTTTTATCAAACAAATAATTGTTTTTAAGTGTTAATCTTCTTAAAAGCCTTGCTGTGCGCTCCTGTGGCAGACATTTGCAGCAGAGCTAAACGTAGGTGCGACCTATACACCAGTGCGACCTATCTAGGGATTTTTCCAATCTATTGGTGATAATTGGACAATGCGACCTATACACCAGAAAATACTGTACAAATCAGCTTATTTTAGCACGTAAATAACACCAAGTGCTCACCCGTACATATCTCTGGAACTGCTCATTTTAGGAGGATCTAAGTATCAATTTTTTTTTTTTTTTTTACAAATCAGCAATGTAAAAAAGGTGTTGAGGTAATTATGACCAAATGTAACTTAATTGTCAGTTTGATGTGATGAAATGTTTTTTGTTTACAATATAAATGAAGCTACACAATACTGTATGAGGGACAACCGTGGCCCGACCTACGTCATACCTGGGAGCGAGAGCAGGCGGGGGGAGGGGTGTCAAAAACACCGGATGAGATTTTTTCACTTTGCAAATGCTAAATTTGAGTTAGGATGAAATTTTTGACTTGTGAAAATTTCTCAACAAGCTTATTTTATGCTTTTCATTAGACTACTATTAGCTTAAAAACACTTTTCATTTCTCCTTTAATTTGAAAACAAACTTCTGCCTGAAGCTGTGCAACAGTTTCAGTGTAATCCCATGCTAATCAGAACAATCAATTATCAATAATAAGGACTATTTATCTCTGGCAGCCACTAGCTGTTCTTTGATGCAGAAGTATTTTACCGTGTATTGGAGGCCTGCTGTCCAGGGATTAAGTGATGTGTAAGTGTCCAGCATGAAGCTTCACATGGCCACATCAAGAATTATGAGGAAGGCAGAAAGAGGAAAAAAAAGGAAGGGTGGGGGAGGAAAAAGCCCGTCTTGGTCTGTGTTTTAAAGGACAGTGCTTTGAATGTCATTTGACAATTTCCTTTTAATTAGAACTAATTTACAGAAAGATGCCCAGCAGCTAATCTTTACAGGATAATTAACTTCTATTTTCTTTACTTTTAATTAAAAAGTGGAAAAGATTTAGCTGATCCATAAAGAATTGTTCTTTTGAAATGTTCATCAGACTTCACACTTCTTTTGGCATTGGTAATATTTAGATCCTATCTGCTGCTCACAGCCTCCGCTGAGTTATTGCAATGATTTTCTCCCCCCTTATCCGGGGTATTAAGAAGTAGAACTATCAATGGTAGAAATAGGAACCAGAGGCAAATTAGAATTGAATTAATGAAGAATTTATAGCAAAAAGGAACCCCCTCCATCCTTCATAATACTAGAATGAAATTGACATCTTAGATATATCCATTTCATAGAAATTCCTTGATGGGGAAATGCTACTTTATCTCCATTATTTGATGCTGTAATCAGTTTTTGCTCATAAGGCACCCCTTTCATTTCTTTCAAATGATTCTTGACTAAAATGCTTGGACAGTTTTCTCATGTACAACTTTTTTAGGCCCCCCTCGTCCCCCACAGGCCATTGCATGCAATGGGTATTATGCTTTGTGGGTTAAACAGCGGCATCTTAATAAGCATTTAGGACACAAAGTGTCGTGTCTCCACCGAATGAACAGTCCCTCGTCCTCATCAAAGCCGGTCAAGAAAAAGTATTTTCTTTCCACTGTTAGCACCCTCCAACAGACTTTACTTAGTGGAGATAAAGTGAGCCAATATGAGGTGAGCGTGCCGTAGACAGAGCCTCCACTCATCTGCAAACGAGCCGGTGGCTGAAGATGGATGCCCCCACTTAACCATGATAGCTCCCTGGAGGAGCCTCACTCAATGGCTTCATTAAAAGTGAACGTTCTAGTGAAAAGCCCGCTTATAAACCAGTAATTAAGACCACACATATTTTACCTGCTTTGTTTCTGCTGTCACCCTCGGTGTACAGGCACATGGTTAACTTATATTTCCCTATAAGTAACAGAGCAGCGTTAATAAATCATTTAGCCTGACGAGAAGCGGCGCGCAACAGGAAGTCCATTTCTTCAGCGTTTTACTTCCCTGAAAACCAACGATGAAACGCAAAAAATAAAAAGACGCAACTTTCTAATTTGGTGGACTTCTTTTTGTACCAGTGTCCACTTGTGTGTGTCTCTTTCTGGAAACTCTGGAGAGATGAGGAAAGTCAGCAGGACCCGGCGAACTCTGCCGAGGAACTGGCTGGCATCTGCTGAAGCCCTCGGGCACGCTCAGAGGCGCCTCCAGCATTTTAATGGCATAGGCAAATGCCAGCATGTTTTCATGCCATTCCAATTCCAAATCATTGGATAAAGAAGTAAGAGTGTGTTATTTCCCTTCAACGGTCCAGACAGAAACACCGGGCACAGCAACACAGAACTTAGCAACTCCACAAACATGCTGGGATCCAACGCTGGGCCTGATTGAAATAATATACTCAACCAGAATTGTGTTCGTGGAATTTGAGGAATGTGACATCTTTTATGTAGAAATTATCTTTTTTTGTTTTGTTTTGTTTTTGTATGTAGATAAAACAAAATGAGCAGCTGGGAGAAACTTTTTTTTTTCTTCTAGCCAGTGGGTGTGTGTCAGTCTTTAATGAAAAGTGACGTAAACTTTTAAACAAATGATTTCATTGTGTTGCGTTTAGATGCCCTGTCATCTTTAGAGCTGCAGCCTTAAACAAGGGTGTGTTTCTAGTGTTGGGAGGATGTGAGTACATTTACTCCCCAATCCACCCTCCTTCACCCTCCGTTTTTTTATTTTAACCACAATTTCCAGCTGAGCCTCAGTGTTTTTTTTGTTTGTTTTTTTGCGGTTTGTTGGCTGTTGATTGTAAGTGCCTGGATTTAGGGAGGCAGTCATTTCTAATCAGGTGAATTACATTGCCTAGCAACCGGAAAATCAAGTTAAACAATACCATTGCGTATTCTTGCTCACAGACTGCATCTCAGAGAACACATCAGTCTCCACTGAAGCTGCTCAGCGCTCCTCCCAACACACACACACACACCTCCATATTTCCACATAAGCAGCCATTCACTAAAAACACACACACAAGTGGTAATTTACATTTGACTTCTGATATGGCATTCGCTCCACATTTAGTTTGATCATAGAGTGAATAACTGTCTTTGTTACACTTGTGCTCTATATATAAAATATGTTCATAAAGGAAGATTCCTTTGAGGGTTCCTGTAGCATATTAGGCTATTAAGAGTTGCATAAATGCTATCTATTTCATTACAGTGATCAAGGATTAAATTAGAAGCTTGAGCCGTGTAACATATAAGCTAAGTCTCCTTCAAGGCTGAGGGAGCCCTCTGCTTCCCAAAGGTCATTAGAACTGAGGAGAGTCTGGCCCCAGTCTCTTTCTGCCTTCTACCCTGTCTCTTCCTTATGCTCTTCTTGCTCTGCCATTTTTCAAACCATTATGTGAAGATTTCTCATTCTCCTCCCTTGCAAAAGTTTGTGTGTGTTCCACTGAAAGTAAGGAAGGCCCAGTATCAGTGTTGGCACATAAAGGCCTGTTATTTGGAGTAGAGCTGGCAGGAGTTGAGCTGTGTGGCCTTCTTAGATTTTAGGGCTGCATTATGCATTCATGTTTGGTCTCAGGTGCTGCGTCTTATCCCCAGGCCAGCTTGGACAGATTTTCAATGGACCTTTTTGGATGAAAAACTGTATAGGTGGGTGCAAAAAATGATTTCCATGCTTATAGAGATCTGCTGCTTTGTTCTGTCAGATTCAATTACCTCACCTCTAATTAGGGAGCTATAGAGGAGGCTGGGTTTGTGATCCACACATCACACTGTGGAGCCTGCTGATAGTGTGAGGTATCGCTATCACAGCCCGGCCACAAGCTCCACACATTGCAGACGCTCGAAAAAGCATGCCATGAAATTAACAGTCACTTATACAGTTTTGCACATACCAACATCTTTCCTTAGAGCTCTTATTTTTTTTTTTAGGTCTGAGATTTTGGGAAATGTTGGCACCTTTTTTTCTATGGATGCACGATATAAACGGTACATGGTAGAAACGATATAAATTTAGCCTACGATAGAGATCTGTCTTCTACCGGCTAACCGCAGAAAATCACAGTTGTCAGATTTAATCTTAACTTTTTTTTG